>JAGDQP010076917.1:0-10004 GCA_022664845.1 Lepisma saccharinum
ATAATTTTGCCTGAATAGAATAACATCCCAAGTCCTTGGACTGCTTTGTTCCTTCTGAAAAAAAAATACTTCGATGGACTTGGGATGTTTTGCATTTCACGACTTCAATTAGTAAATATAATTAAATATTATTGTCGTTACTAATCAATCAAAATAAAAAGAACGACTTTGTTAACTTTAGCATAACGTAATTCTATTGACATATTATATTGTGAATTAAAATATTATAATGAAATTCGCATCACTTGAGTACACGGTAAATGCATTCACATTGGTACTATTGACCACCGTATAACCTGGTCGTATTGACAAAGAAAAACTTGCTGCCAAGGGTCAGTCGCTATAACTAATGATGGCGATGGTGAATGACAGTTACAAACTTCCTTGAAGTGTAAACGTAAATCTTACAGTTAGGCTGGTTGACATACATGGACATAAACAGAAAAAGGAGGACTTGTTTGACGTTGTAGCTTAGTAATAAAAGAGACGAGTGTATTTTTTTTACTTCTTCAGAAAACGCCTAGACTTAAAAAGATATTAAAGCAAAGTTAATCGTTAATGGTTGCCATTAATGACTCATGTGATTTAATGACAAAATGCCAAAGAGAACTTGACTTTCAAGAACATAGAGATTGAGAAGTAATGACTTCATAAAACTTCTTCCTAATTAAGCTACTTTTCTTTAGTATGTGATAAAGGGGTTGCAAGGAATGCAACAAACAGTGACGCTGATCATTTCTTGAGCAAGAAAAATAGAAGCGTTGAATTCAATATATTCAATTAGAGTGGACAGAATCAAATAGAATTTCATGGAAGCAAGGTGGGGAGTTCTCGTCTTGGCTGAGAATTAAACAAGTTCTAATTGGTTCCTTATTGATGTTATATCATCAACACCACTATTATTATTATTATTATTATTATTTGTTTGAGGTGTTGTTAAAATCCTAATAAAGCGACTACGTACAGTCTGAAGACTCGACCCATTATGAACGTGGAAAGCGTTTAAACCAGAGATAGTGTTGCGCCTGGAGAGACCGCAATCTGCTACCACTGACTATAAATAGTTACATTTCTTCACCGAACAGCTTGCTTCCACGTAAGGTGAATTAAGAACTTTAGTCTCAAGTTCCGGCCATTATCATCAATGTGATTACTGAAGCTCTGCTCATAATAGAGAGATCTTCCTAGCAAACGTTACCTTTCCTTGCTTACTCAATCTTGTCCTTTTCATATCACTTTAGCATAGGAGTTGTGGTCATTTATATTGTCAGTAAGTTGTACTCATTGCTTTATCGAATTCATTCTTTCCTTGTAATAATACCTCAAATCACATCTTCCAGATTTTTAAGTTTACTTTATAGCTTTTAGACTAAGGCTTAGAGTTTGTGTCAAAAGCTTACTACGCCATTGGTATCTAAAAACATTCCAGCTCAGATTGATATATTACGTGACCCACTTACTATTTAAAAATTTTGAAGCAGATTCAAGGTGGCGGGTCATTGTCATCATACCATCCAGCATGTAACGCCTCCTCTCTAGTATCCATTAATAGCCATTACGCGTTCTCCTCACTCTCTATTCGCTTTACTTGCTCTCTACGTTCCATCTTACTCGAGTTCCCTTGTCGTTATTTGTTGACCACAGAACCTATAATTTTGGCTGTGAAGGTTTACCAAGGCACTCCACCTATATAGGAATTTTCATCAAAATTGGGTTGTGTCTCTTGGTGAGTGTTCCTCGTTAGATCTTTTCTGAAATTAATTGTATAGTGAAACGATAAAAATGCAAAACATGTAGCTTTTGTTTATTAATTCTCCTTCAAAACAGCAAAATGATCAATAGTTGGAACACTGTAACCAGCAGTTGGTACCTTCATGGCCAGTTGTTGCTACTTTCGTTTATTAGACGTTTTTGAGTAGTTATATCATTACAGATCTAACGTCAGTTCAAACAATCGAGAAAGTCAACTTTCTTTTACTTTTCTCCCATTAGCACAGAAGTAGTAGCAGGCCTAGATATATATTTCTTTTATCTGAAAATTATTAGCCCTTGTTTAATATTACGGATCTGAAGCCGTGTACCAGTAATTGGCATTGCTGATACCAGTAGTTGGCACCACTGTCAAATATTTGTTCTGTGAAGCTGGGTACTACGTGAAAATGCTAGCCATTGCATTTTAATGTCATAAAGGTAAGAATAACTATGTCAGAAATCTGAAAATTCCATTAAAAAAAGTACTAGTCATTGTCTCCATGCCAATAAATGGACTCCAGTAAAATGGCATAGCACTCATTGGCGCTCTTAGTAGTACTAACTGGTTTAAATAATTTACATCTGTCGACAACATTCAACTCAGGAGCTACTAGGGTTAGGAAGGTGGTTGAGGTGTTGTTGGAATGGTTTCGCCGCAATTCTTCTAACGGAACATTGATCATATAAATAGTATAGTCGCCGCTGAAGCCTGGCGTTAGCTTATATGCAGTCCCCCGACTGGACTCCGTCTCACTTGTTTTGTTGATGTACGCTGAGCTATTCATAGAAAATAGTCAGTAGGTACACTTTGTAAGTTCAATAAGCGGCAGTAACGAATGAATATTTAAAATAGTCGTTCTACATGTAGATCTTTCGCAACGTTTGTAGAACTAAACAGGTTGCCCCACGTGTGACGTCACTGAAACTTTCCAAGGATGTTAGAAGTAGAGGATAGGTCAAAATTAAAATAAAAGAAAACATGAAATTGATTCCGAACGTCACAACGTCAGTCTGCTATGTTGATGTGTCACCCAGAGCTGAAACCGGGTCACTTTTGGCGATTCGGTGACCCGGCATCACCCGAACATAAGTGACTCGGTAACCCGATCTGAAACTTGATCCGATTGTCCCGGTGACACAATTGAGCTGGTCTGGGAAACATAATGAATTTCGAATTTAGGCGTCGTATTTTTCGTAACATCCCCGATCTTGGTCACCCTTGACAGAAACACTGTTCAACTTCAAGGGCAAGGAAAAATATTAAAAACCCTGTTTTGTTCTCCGGGTTGCCGGGTCTAAGTCAGGTCACCGGGTCAGACCGGGTCTGAAGCTTATTTTGTCTCCTGAGAATAAAATGGGCTCTTTACATACACTTAAATGGTATGGTGTGTTCAAAATTAAGACTGTAATTTAGTCACCACTTGAACATTAATTTTAAAGAAAAAAAAATAAGAAAAAAAACTTTTAAAAACATACTTTCCTTAAACAATTCGTACTAAAAAGTAAAAAAATAATTTCGTTCATGCATGACTAAAAAAAAGCATAGGGCGTGTTCTCAATACAGTCACTTTATAAATTCTTCAATTGGCGCGACGCATGCGTTTATTTTTAGTCATGGATAAACATTTTTTTTTACTTTATAGTATGAATTGTTTAAGAAAAGTGGGTTTTTAAAAGTTTTTTTATTTTAATTATTTTTTTCGAGTCACTTCGGAATTCGAATACTTTTTTTCAAGAAGAAAATTTGTTACCCAAATCCTAAAGTGTTCTGTAACAAGTCAAACGCAACATATTTGCAGGCTAGTAATTATTTTAGAATAAAGAAGTTCATACTAAAAAAAACTATTAAAATATGCTTTGAAAATATATAAATATATAGAGATATATGAAAGTGACAATGAAATATTGTATTGTCACCCGACTTACGTCGCTGTGCCAAATTTTGTAATTGTATGATGTTGGGAAATGAGTTAAATTAACGTTGCAAGATTTGAGGATACCACGAATAATTGTGAACTAAAAAAAAAAAAGAATGTAAAAACACCATTTACCTAGGTATATTGGAATAAGAGAAATATGGATAAATCAGCCATAGCAAAACATTTGAGCATCTGTAAAGAAGCTTTTCTTTTTCAGGAATCACAAATGCTGCCTCGTAATAATAACAGAGAAGAGGTGACAAATGTACAATACCATTTTTGTGTTTAGCTCTACTTGCTTCAATTATAGACAAAGAGATATGAAAATTAAACGAAAAATATCTTATACATTCTTCTAATACAAGCAATGATTAAAAAATCTGAAATCGTTACCAGGTTTTTTTGTAAATAAAAACCAAATTCTGGGAAAAGTCAAAATTGGGAAGAAAATATGATGTAATGTGGAATACCCATGATGAGTACATACACTTTGGATATTTTGCACATTGTTTTCCTCACTTTACGTTCATTCAGCGTATAATTCAGGCATTTTAAAACCCTTGTTGAAAGAAGCAAAATAAACAAAATATATATTTTTTAGTTTATAGCATTAATCAAATAATTATCAAGTAAGTAATTAAAAATTATAAAATTTCTTATAGGAATACAGTCCTCTCCACTATATTAAGGAATAAAATTGCTGATATGAAAAACAATTAAAACTATTTGTACATAATCAATTTTAAAAATAAAATTTATCATGAAAGAATTATTAAAAATATGTCTGCTAATCAAAATTTAAGTTTTAAATATTGGAAATTCCAATTCTACGTTTAACCCATTGCCTATTTCACTTAACTCTTCAGATGCTCTTTTGTTTTGAAAATCATTTTGTATATGAACGAAAGCATTTCGAATACTTATTTTAAAATGTAAACAAATTTGAAACATTTAACAAAAAACGATAAATATTGTATTGGATGCAATCTTATTTTGCAATGGATTTCTAGCTCGCAAAAGATGCACGCGGGAAAAATCCTCCGCCTTCAAGATGCCTAAAGCAGTCTAACCGCCAAGATTCAAAATGCAAGGCGGGAATTGCGCTGGTCCTGCCATCTGTACAAATAGTTTGTTCTTTGCAGCGAAGCCCGATAGATGGTATATGTATGGTATAGTAGAAAACATGATATTCCAGTTTACCCAACCTAATTCCACATTTGCCGCCTCTACTCTACTACGAGAGAATTGTAACAAAATCTACTGGAATATGAACACAGGAACAGAACTCCAAGAAACAGGACAGAAATGAACTCCACTTTGGAAAATAACTAAACATTTTAAAGCTGCTTTATAATATGTCTGAATAATCAAGAAATCGTTTTGAAATGTCGTTGTAAAATGTTATTCTTTAAATTCAAGAATTGTTTCGTAAACTTTACTTAGAGCTCGTGGAAGATACATTAGTATGATACAAACGTTTATGCGACTAGTTTATGCTCAAACTGATTTGTTTCACTGTCCTTATGAATATGTATGAGTTATAAGTGACGTACCAATTGGAATAAAGAAGTTATATATATATTTTTCTGACCGAACAAACCAAGATTTCCCACCCAATATGATTAATTTCTAATTACCTTCAAATCAATGAATGCATTTTGGGTGACGTATATCCTTTTTTATGTATCTATTTAAACGGTTGCCTTGAGATTTCCTTTCGAAGGTTGAAAAAACAGCTCTTAGTGAAGTCATGTTTGAAAGTGTATTAGAAATGCAAGTGCAATGCAATTGGAATTTCACTTGGAACCATGTACTGTTTATTACCCTTCTTTTTTTTTCTACTCAAACTTTTTTTTAACCTTACGTTTTGTTCACCTTCTGTGCAGACGAACTATCTAATCTTTTACCGTGACGTCGTTTCTGGATCAAGGCTAAGAGAGTCCTCTACCACTACTATGGCTTCTAAAGCTTGTAGATAGAGCCTTCTTTGTAAAGACAAGAGTCTGTGAGCTCATAATAGATGCAATCGCGTTTTAGATTACACAGACTTCTCGAATAATTGAAGGTGCTACCCCCATCACGTGGTCAATCTGGTTCTGCCTACCGCGCTTTGGAAAAAAAAAAGGAGGCGGTTGAGAGCAATCATTCTTCAGAAAACTCCTTGCCCCTTCTTTCTCTCTCTTTTTATGTACGTCTATGTATGTGTACGTGTGTGATAACAAGACTCACCTGTCCAGTTGTGTGATTATACCTACTCAAGTACCCTGATCGTAACCCAGTATTTGGAGCTGACCTTATTCAAATGAACATTTTGAATATTATACATACACACACACACACACATACATATATATATATATATATATATATATATATATATATATATATATCGTATTTCTGTATCTCTCTTATTCTTAAGAATTAAAGTATACCTTCTTCTCATTGCTACCTATCCGCTTACAATTCCATCTGTTTAGATCAGCCAATGAGAAAAAAAAATGAACAGGTAAATGATCTCTGGTAACTGCTTCGATTGGGAACAGATATATTATTAAACTGTTCTACAGAAGAAAATGGTTGTAATTTCTTTTCTTTTTTTTTTTTTTTTTTGTTGAAATAGCTGACAAATCAGGACTTCCCAAGATTTTTTTATCGTAAATTAAACGGGATATTTCACTTGAAAATGTACATGAAAGAGTCGTGGGAAATTTCACTGTAAAACTGACTATGAAACTCTGTGGAATTTACAGATAAGTCAGATCTGTAAAAGTGACAGATCCTCCAGTTAAATATGGATTTCGTCCCGTCACGATAATATGAATGCAATATCTTTAAAATCCACAAACATTCATGCACCAGGTGGGATGCGAACCCGCAACCTCATGAACGTCGTCCCAACACCCTAGCCCCCATCAGCTACCGAGATTGGCTATTTTCTCTCCAGTTGTGCTATTATTACTGTCGACGAGCCAGGATACTTATGAGTACAGACGAATCATTTCTTAGATTTATTTACGATTATATATGCAAAAATATTATTTAAAAAGCTCTTAAACAGCAGAAACTTGATAATCAAGTGATCTAGGTCCGCAAAGCATGACTGATTTCCTCCAACTGAAGTGCTCCAGTACGGAACATGGATTTAAAACTTTCGTCCTTAAATTTACGAAATAAAAAGTTGTTTTTTGGCAATCCGCAAAATATTTGATTTCACGTACGTGTTTTGTATAATTACGCAGCATTTTTGTAAAATTTAATACAGTCATCTTAACAGGATGTATTACTGTCTACTAGTAGAGCCATACTTATGCCAGGGGTGAAAACACGTCACTTTTAGGGGTCCGGTGTCCCTGTCCGAAATTGACTCGAATGACGTTACAGACTCTGTGATCCGGCGACCTGGTGATTGAATTTTATAACCCATTGACCCAATTTTGACCCAATCTTGACCCGACGACCCTTTCTTGACTTGATTTGAACTGGGCTTTTTCCTGTGCTTGACTCAATTAATATTTTCATTTGTGAGAATCATAAATTCTTTCAGAATAACCTTTTCCAGGGGCGAGTAATTTGCATACCTCCAGGGGTACTTTTGTTCTTTCCGGGGATATAAGACATTTTCCATATGATTTGACTATAGTTAGAAATTTTTCGGCATCATATTCTTGGTGGTTTGAAGGATAAAACCCCGTCCCCGGATACCCCTGAAAGAAACGTTTAGACGCCGAAAGTCATAAGAAAAGAATTAAAACCTCACCGGGTCACCCGGTCAAAATCGGGACACCGTATCAGGCCGGGTTTCAAATATAGACCTGATGACCCATAGACCCTGTCCACTGACCCGGTGACCCGTTTCAGCTCTGACTTTTACATAAACACAAGAACATTATTTTTTGAAAAAAAGTTTTAAAATAAAAGGAAAAATGGTTTAAAATTTGAAAATTTACAGGTATACAAATTCTTCTATTTTCACCTAGAGTCGCTGGTTTATTTTCACGAATTGTCCACTTTCAGTACAACCGGTGACGTTCTTCGGCGATTACTCATTCTTTTGTAGGGATAAGGAAGATAGCGGTCAGGGCCTTGGTTAAGGTAACATACTGGCATTCACCTAGTGAAACTTATGAATACTCTGGAAAACTAAGAAACGATGAGATAACCACCAACAGGGCTTGAACCTACATACCTCCCTCTTGCCGATCCGAAGTTCACGACGTTACTGATTAGGTACGAGGTTTGGCCTTTTAATAAGTCGTGTTGTAAAATTGTATTGTTTTATAAACGGACAATATATTTTTCTATGAACAAGTTACGTTCTATATGGTTAACTATTAATTATACGTTATGTTCTTATATTTCAAGAAATCACTTGCTTGCAAAAATCAATCCATTAAGAAGTACATCAACTGATTCAGAAACATTTAATGGTAAATCAGATTTAAAATTTTATTTAATTTGTATTTTGTCGATTGAACAAGTAGTTATGACCTAAGCCCGATAAAATTCTAAGAGATTGGATCCCTCAGCGATAACTTTTGGTGAGAAACGAATGGATAAAGTAGCAGCCAGCCAGTTAATGTAGGTACCATCCAAGCATTCCCATGATAAAACTAAGGAAACATTAGAAAAGCCTTCAGGCAAAATAACCGACAGAATGACTTGTCTAAACTAAACAGTACCGCCTCTCCACAATCTGCAACTACACCCACTAGACGACGGTGACTTGGTCAAACAACTGGAAACACAATAAAGTTCAAATAAAAGGGATTTCAGCAGACCCATCCACATTTTATGGTCCCCGTTTAACTTGGCTTTTTTTGTTTATCTGTAACGCTGGCTGCGTTAAGTCGATCACATTTTAAGAATGGGTCGTGGGTTAAACCGATCACGTTTCAAGAGTGGGTTATAGGTTAAGTGGATCACGTTTTAAGTGCGGGTCGGTGGTTCTTGGATCACGTGTTAGGTCGTGGATCCATCTTATAAGTTATATGACCCACTCTCAATCCACGATCCACCGTGATCCATCATCCACCGTGACACACCATACCCTGGACCATAGTATATGCACTACAAATCGAAGTAATATGCATATTTAGTAAAAGCATAATATTACACTTGACTGCTGTAAATTGTATAAAAAATACTAGTTTGAGTCCACTTCACGAACAATTGACCCTCCCTTTCCTTTTTCAAGTGTAAACCTCAAACTATACCTCAAAGTGTGTTTTCTAGACTTTAGGTATAAAATTTTGTTCCTCAACTGTCTAGGAAAATGACCAGGTAACGTAAGAATGGTCTCGTTTTCACTCTATGGCAGTTTTATACTCCCTATATATTTAATTTTCCCACCATAATGGGTCGAGGTGGGTCATGGGTCGCCGCAATGGGTAATAATGGGTGGTGGGTCACATTTTCATTAACCCATTCCATCTCTGCTGTTCTGGATTCAGTAACCTTGATTTACTTGCTATTTCTAATCTGGTTCCTTCCATTCGGTTAACTTTTTCCATATTAGGAATGGACGCCAGCGCCTTAGAGAGCAGGTAGAAACAAACTAATTTCACATTCAAATTCATCCATCTTAATTTATCTAGCTATTTTTAAATATTTTGGCTCTGTAAGTGGCAGGTCCTTTTCGTTTGGACAGCTCTCTCCATTTGAAGAATTTATTATAGTCTCACTATACACACTTCTGTACCGTGTCATAGGATCTGCCCTAACCTTAAATTGTAAAGTTATTTCTTTTTGTTTATTTTGCAGCTAAATGAGTTCAGTGAAAAATTATTTTGAAAAAACACGATATTTTAAGCTAAGAAAAATGGATTAAAAAGTTAAAAATAATAAATTTATGAATCGGAAAATAAAAACGTGCGTACTCTTAGATATTATCATTTTATGATAAGGTAAACAAGAGCACCCACGCTTTTATTTTCCGATTCGTAAGTTTATTATTTTTACTTTTTAGTCCATTTTTCTTTGCTTAAAAAGAGTGTTTTTTTAAATCCTTTTTCGGTTGATTTCGAAGAAAATATACCTATTGAGATCGGTACGATATGAAAGTGTATATATATATATATCTCGAACGGACCTATACGTGGCGACCCTCAACTGTAAGTCACTTGCAGGAGAGGACAAATTAGAAGAACTGCAGAATGAACTTAAGAGGATTAAGTGGGACATCATAGGACTATCAGAAGTGTGGAGGAAGAATGAAGAACAGTTGGAACTACCGTCAGGGCACACGTTCTACTACAAAGGAACAGAAACTGGAAAAGCGACAGGCGTTGGCTTTATAATTAATAAAGACCTGAAGTCACGGATCACAGAAATTGA
>JAGDQP010076918.1:0-10004 GCA_022664845.1 Lepisma saccharinum
TAGAAATCACACAAAAATCAGAGGGATGGGTCTATTAGATCATGATAAGACCTATCCCGAATTTTGACTGAGAAAATATGGTCACCGTACCTATAAGTAATGACAGTGGTGGTCAGTTTTAAAATTGCAACAATATCGCCTGGCCCAAGAAGCAACGGAAAGATGAGGCCATTGTTCCGTAAAAGGAAGGGAAAATTTAAAAAAAATCTTCAATCAATAATACTTGATAAGTTGTTATTTTATTGACATTTTAAAACATTTCCCATTGCTGTATTTCTGGTTTTATTAAACATAGAGCCAGACTTCTTGCTGCTTTTTCACCAGAGTCTGGGGTTTGGCTCCAGACCTTGCCTTCTCCTCCTCTGGGCCTCCATTTATCCAATGAAAGTTTTCATATTGCTGTTGCCTTACGATTAGGAGCCGACGTCTGTGTACCTCACAATTGTCCAGCTTGCGGGCGTTCGTCGATCAACGTGGCTTCCACGGTCTCTCTTGTTTACGTAGTGCTGGTAGACATGCATCACGCCAGTGTAAAATGACGTAATTCTTCGAGCTCGTATTTCAGCTGAAGTACCTTCAGTGTATGAACTATCTGGCTGTAGTCATTCTGGTGGTTTGGAGACCCGATGGTATGACTTAGAAAAGAGGAAGATCTTTACTTGTGTTGATACGTTTGCCCTCTCGAATCTTCCTCATTCATCTTTGCGAGCTGGTGGTGCTGCTTCCCGTCGAGAGTTAAAAATAAATAGAAAACACAGTACCCTGTTAGATAAATCCATCTTCATTGCCATTGCAATCGAGTTAAGCGGTACTTGGAGCACCGAGGGCTTCAATTTCAGCAAGGAAGTTGGACCACGCATTTGGCTTGTTTCCGGCAATGCTCGCGTCACTGCTTTCCTATTGCAGCGTATTAGTATCGCCGTTCAGCGTGGTAATGTTTCTTCAGTTCTTGGAACACTGCCTCTGGGGAAGGAATTGGAGGAGATTTTTCTTCTTTAAATGCTGTTTCCCTTATTGTTGTTTGTGTTTGTTTGTAATAAATTAATTTAAACAAATTAATACTTTTCTTCTTTTTATTGTATGGTGTGCGGAAAGAAATTAGGTCCGTGCTTGAAATAACTCTTCATCACCAAGCAGATGGAAACAAAGAGTAATACAGACAACAATGATCATTTAGCAACGAAACATTTTGCTCTGAGCCCAATGAAACAGATGTTTCGTTTAATAAATCGTGAACTTGATTTAAATCCGTGTTCTATGTATTGAAGTTCTTTTAAAACCTTTTTTGAGCTGCTGTGTTCATCAATTGAAGATAATTTTATAGTGAATAGAAAGGAAACGAAGAAAGAGAAATAAATCGCAGGGAATAAGGTACGAGGAGTATGGTGGGTGAAGCAGATCCACCGTATAAAACAACAGCTGCGTAAGAGACGTTTCCGACCGTCGCAGAAAGTTATCACCCGAGCGACGGAATCTTAGTATTTAACATCAGGTGATTCTTCTCAACGTCATACTTGAGATAGTGTTAAAACTTTGTAAATAAATAGATGAAGCATAAATTGAACATATTTATCCGTAAACAGTTAAAACATGGAAACACATACTTAATATTTCAAAAATAGATATTTGATAACGGCCATTCCTTTATTTACATGTAACTGCTGCAATATAATTATACCTCTTAATATGTGATAATGAAAATCTAAATTCTGTAATGTTATTAATAGCTTACATATCACTTTACAGGCAAAAAAAAACTTTAAGTTTTTAAGCTAAAAATGAATAAAATACATAAGGTAAATGCACCAGTAATGGACACTTGAAGAGAAAAGTTGTAAAATACGATTTTCCTAAGGGCGGTAATTATTTGACCTACAGGGGAAATTTAATGCCACTGAATATGATTCGCTCGTCATTGGTTTCATCTGATATTTCTGACATGATGTTGAAGTTAGGTCCATGGTTGCACCTACTCTTCCATGCATTCTGTTACGCAAGTGATCAAGGCGAGAGCTTTCGTTGTTTATTCATGAAATTATAATAACGATTACTTTTCTTGTTCTGCACTTTTATCCATTACGAAGTGTCTCTATTTCGAGTATTTAAATGGCCAAACCAATTATAACTTGGATCTGTTATGCAAAGAAGGGGGTATCCACTACCGGTACGGCAAAGTCAGTTTTTGTGCAGTTATGAACATGCACTATTCATTACTAGGATGAAATCAAAATCCTTGATTGATTGAGTTGTTATTAACAGCCTTAGCGAGCTGATGAGCTTCTAAGGACAAGACTTACAGTTTTGATAAAGTGGGCTCCGAACCACTCTGTTCAACAGCTCTCAGGGGAAATTGAACTCATAAACACGCTCGCAGAAAATGAGCGTGCTAAACTCTTTGCAACTCCGAGAGCCAAATTATAATTCTGTTAGATGTCTTCTCTTTATTTGGACTGTATTGCTATTCCTTTGAAGCTCTCGTCAAGAAATTTCTTGGTCCCATTTTTTCAATGATGGAAGCGAGGATGCCCATTAATGAAATGATTTGTTTTAATATTTTACACTCCCATGGTAAGTTGGAATTTGTATTTTTACGGCAGCAAGGAGTCTATGGCTCAACCCAGGATAGTGTAGGGGAAAGGAAGCGGGAAGGAGTCGTACAGGTCTAAGTTGAAGGTGCCATTAGCGCATTTTCCTATTATAACTGAGTTTAAAAAAACGTTAAAACCTCAGTAAGGATGGACGAGGGCTGTTTTCGAACCCAGGACCTTCGGAATGATTACTCTGTGCAATTCCATGAAACAATCGGATAATCGAAGAACAGCATTAAACTACCTATATTCGAAACATTAGCAATGATTATTTAAATTATGTTAAGTTATAAAGTATGTCCATTACTGGGTATCCATCCAGGTTTCTCCGTGTCCATCACTGGTACAAAAACGATGTCAGACAAAAAACGTGATTTCCTCTGAAATAGTGTATGTTGATGAAAATAATGGGTAGAAATCACCAGAAGAAAGCATGGAGAACATTCTCCTTTGATCAATACATTTAAACTATATTTCAGTTAAAATTATAACGGTAAAAAGTGTCCTTAAAGTGTTCATTAGTGGTGAATTTCTCTTATACAAGTTCAGTATCGAACTACAGATAAACTAGAGCAGGAAGGGGTCTGACAGGATTTTCAGTTTGGGTGGTGCTAAAATCCAAAACTGGATAACGCAAGTAGAATTATTTAGGGTTTCTATCGATAATTAAATTTTAAAATTATACAGTTGGGTGCGTCTGCCATTGGGGGATCTGCTAGAATCCCTGAAAAGAGGTTGAACATTATCCTTGTATCAAACGGAGGATTGTGCTCCTTAAAGCTTTTTAAGAACATTAATATGGGGCCGCCATTTTGTATTGTCACGTTATGAATCATAGTAGCTGTTGGTTTCGTCAAGTCTCTCCGTAGTATTTCTTTCACACGATAAGCAAGAATTTAAGCCCCAAGAATACGAAAGAATAGTGTCCGAAAACTCTCAAGGGCGGACAATGACATTTGGAATCTAATTTCAAACCTTGCACAGAGATGTACAAATACCCCAGTAGAGGATTTTCTTAAACGAACTCGGCCTCCCTCATTAGCATTCTCGTATCTTTGTTAAGTCCTCAACCTCACGCCTTCACCCTCACTCTGATTTCTTTGTGTCCTCTCCTCCTCATGTCTCCACTTCAATTTTGCCTCACTTTCCTTCACTTTATTTTTTTATTAACTTACCCCTTACCCTTACTCATTCACACGTTTGAACGTTGCTTTCACCCATATTACACGGTGGGGCTAAGGGCATTCTTAATGAAGCTGAACTCATATTATACTATATACAAGAACTACAAATACATGTCCTTGAGTGTCAATTCTTATAACAGTCATTGATTCTCTGTTTCACTTACGATAAAGATATCAGTCCGTGTCCCTTTTTTGTATGTTTTCATTATGTCTCTCTTTATGTTTCTTCTTCCTGCATATTAAAGAGGAAAGGGAAATTGAAACAGGATGGTTGAAATCTAGCTGACGGAGGTGATGTATGAGAAATTTGAACGGGGCTTCCGTTCCAGAATAACATTACGAATGTCTTCTTTCCTCTCTTGCCTTTTCTCTATTGAAATGGTTTTTATCCAATTTCAAAACACAGTCGATTTCGTTTCTTCTTTTCTCATGGCTCCATCGAAATGCTGACATCACATAAAAGACAGCCAATATAAAAGCTTTCAAGTTGTCGCGTGAAATATATTGTGTCCATGGCGTTATAGGAAAGAGGCAATATTGTTTGGGATTCGAAGTTCGTTGTTCACAGGTGAGGACGTACTCGTCCGGCTCTTCTTTTTTTCTCTCTATTTCTCTCTTTCTTTCTTTCCTGCCTTCTCTTTCATTCTATTTTTTCTTTCGAATATTTCCTTCCGTTTACTTGATCTTTCTGTAAAATTCTTTTATATCCTTTATTTTTATTCTCTTTATTACCATTTCCTTTATTTTCATTTCATCTCATATATATTGGGTTGGTGCGTATGAAATGTCCACCCCAGGTGCGTCGTGTGCAAAGCCCCGCCAACAATTAAAACATGCATTACCTGGTTAATCAAAGTGATTTCCGTCTGTAACCACACACTATTGACATCGCTCAGCCAAAGATTGGATTCCGTGGCGAAAAGAATCTGGTGTCTGCGATGGGAAATAATCCTCAATGCACGGCTCGATCATCAGATAAGATCTTCCTTGCCAGGAAGTGATCGAGATGCCAGAAGAGCTGGTAGTTAGTGGGAGAGAGATCAGGGTATTACGGAGGGTGAGGAAGGATATCATACTGCAAATCATAGAGCACCTGTACAGTTCTTTGCGCGATGTGTGGACGGGCGTTGTCATGCAATAGGAGGACACTATCTCTGTTGACCATTGATGGATTCTTGCGAACGAGTGTACGGTGCAATTCATGAAGTTCAGTACTGTAATGATCTACAGTGATAGTTTCACCTTTCTGAGAAAGACATAATGGATCACTTTCACCATAGAGCACCATACCACCAACAACACCTTCCGTGGAAGGAGAGGTGCCTTGGGACACCGTCCTGGACGTTGATCATGATCCAACCATTGCTCTCACCGTTTACAATTGTCATAGCAAATCCTTTTTTAATCTGAAGTGATAATCCGATGCAGGAAACCCTTCCCGCTTATTCCTTACACTCAGAGAACTGCACACCTCCAGACGGTGCTTCTTGTTAGTAGGTGTGAACTCACATACACCCATGAACCCATTTTTTTTACCTTACCGATCGCACGGAGCCGCCAGATGACACTGGTATGGTGTATCCCTAAGTCGTCTGCAATAGCACGAACAGCTATAGCAGTCGTCTGCAATAGCTAATCAAGATAAGAGTACGAATGAGTACAAGACAGTTAAACTATGTAATGTTAAATTCACATTATAAACTTAATACTGTAAGTGGACTTTTTTGGATTATAAGTTGACACCGGTAAACGAATAAGAACTTATTCTCTATCTAATTGAAATTATAAAGGTTTGTTAATTTAAAAAAAAAATACAAGAGAATCTGAGCGCTTAAAAAAGGCGTCAATGGTAATAATCGCACACATGCAAGTCGAAGTTCGAGCAGTCTTCGTGAGACCATTGTTTACATAGACTTACCCTGAACTCTCTTGCTCCGGCACCATTATTCTTCACAACAATGCCCGCTAAGGCCTAACTTGACATGGGTTTATTTCGTCAATTAAACTAACTACACACTCATGAACACAACTTTACTCAGGAATATGTACAATCATCCACCTCGAATAGTAATGAAGATATAAAAGTTTTACAGATACTCCAGAAACTACTCCACTACCAAAAATGTCAACTCAACTGTCTTACTCTCTTCCCGTACAAACACAGCGTTCATTTAACGTTACGCATATCAGGGCTTATCACTTTTCGGTGTTCCATTGTTTCTCGTTGTTGCCAATATTACTGAAATCTCATGTTTCTTCTTACCCCGCTGTTTACTCCTATTCTGGTTATCCATATTTGATCAGCTCTAATACAATTACATTAAGAACTTCGCTATGAAGCTATATTCTCAAGAAAATTCAGCTGATCACCTGTATGAATTGTACCTAATGTAATTAATTTGTTCAGTAGAATACTTATCTACTATAACCATGGACGTAAGAATATAATAGAACTAGTAACAAAGAATTCACTCAATGTTATAAAAATGGGACGGCTGAGAGTGCAGTTTGTCATTCCAACATGGCGGATCGCGCATACTTCCTGGAAAGGAAGCAGACGATATTATGAATGTGCAAATAAATTTTAATTATCTAAATTTGTCCTTGACTACTAATTATTTTAAAATAAGTGATATGGCAATACACTTCCTTCTCAAGAGCAGTGATCATTCAAATCTTGAAACCTGATATTATTTCACTATTATTATTGAAGAAAAAAACTTTAAATATTGCTTACCTGTTTATCCTCACACGTACCTCTTGGTCGGCTTCATCAGACGCAACCTTCACATACCTTAAATTATTCACATAAATTTAAAATTTGTAATTAAAAGTGGCTCAATTAACATTACTTCTTATGGCCACTTGCAATGTTTTGGTCAATTCAACATGGCGACAAGGCGCACTTTCGGCCAATAAATTTTGACTTGTTACTAGTCCTATTATATTCTTACGTCCATGACTATAACACATATTTTCTTTGCAAGAAACACTCCAAAATCGGAAAGAGCAGATTATTCTGTAATTCAGGGCAGAATGGACACCGTTTCATTTCGACTTCATCTACTAAGGTACGTTACTGTCAGTACCCAGTTGTCCAAGAAATTGAAATACTACGGACGAGCGACAAGTAAAAATTAAATTTTGGAAAACGACCTCTATTATGCTTAAGAATATCTATCGACGGAACCAATGTTTGATTTCAACGTAGGTCTATATGTTTTACCCGAGAAATTTGAAAACCTGAGGAATTTTTTATAAATCTAAAAATAAAAGAGGGGAGGCGGTGTGACTATCAAGGGTTCTTAAATTTTCGGTTATTTTCTTTTCGTGATTGGAGGCACTTTGCGAGCAATACCCACTGATCGCATTCTGAAGAAAACACTGATCCCCGGTAGGTTGGACTGCAAATCGATAAAGTAATGATCGCACAGAATGAAATACGCTACCGTTGGCCACGAAATATTAAAATTAATATTTTTCCTAACCCTTTTCTCTATGAGTAAGGGGACGATATTACACTATAGATGCCAGCTCAAACTATTTTATAAATATACCAAATAGATGAAAAATCATTACTAAAATTGTAATTGTTTTTTAATATAAAGTTTTTGCTACTTTAGAGCATAATAACAAATACTCTTCAGAGATTGTTCAACAACAAATTACGTCTACAAATTTAGATCACTTTTAGGCTCTCAGAAGTTATCTGGAAAAGTGGGGATTTTTATATAACATGGAAAACGTATGAATTGCAGTAACATAGGTATGTTCCTGAGTGATTTGAAACTTTGGTATGTGTGAAAGTTTCAGGAAAATGGAAGTCAAGATTTCAAAAATAACTACAATAGTAGCACGTTTCCGTGTTTTAATTCTCAATAGCTAATATAAGTGTGACGTCACTTGTAAGATAGCGTAGCTTACAAGCAGCTTTAACACAAACAAGTAATGGTTTGCTTAATGCTCGTTATGGCAGGCGTTCAATGCAGAAATGTGCTTCGAATAATTTCCATGTAAGAAATACAATTCAAGTTCTGTGCTTGCCGTGACCAATTGTTATTTATCCTTTTCAATTAGCTACTTTTAATATCACCATCAATCGCTAAGGTCGCTAGTATCAGGCCCTCTATAGGCAATCACTCCAACTACTTGCTTTCCATCTTAATCTTCATGGTACGATGGTGCTCATTTTCCAACACGAGCGACTCGCCACAGGAAATTCTTATGACAAACTGAATGATGTTGGACCGCGTAAAATTAAATTAAAATAATAATCTAACCTAGAGCGTTGGACTCATGTCCGTGTGGTCCCGGGTTCAATTCCTAGATGGAGTCCCACTTTCCGGCGTTCACCCAGCGTCGTGAGGCAAACTGGGGAGTCACGTGAATATAGATGTGACGGCCATACTCGGTCTAGGAAACCCCTGATACGCCTGTTCGCGGTTAGGTGCGCGCAGTGCTGACCATACAGCCGTCACCCAGGTGGACGCAGTTCCACCAAACGCGGACAGATGGTGTTGGGGAAGGCTCAGGACCTATCGACCTGTTACGTCAGTGGTTATTATTATTATTATTATGTTAATAATCTAACCTGACTTTTCTAATATAATCCATTTTCCATGAAGTGCAAAAAATGTCGAAAATTAACGAGAAAAAATGTAACATAAATATTGTCTGATAGCAAATTAAGTATACTTTTTGTACTCTCTTGTCACCATTACTTGTTATACAGGTTTTCATCATATTTTTGCACAAGCTCTGAAAACGTCATCCAATGGCGGATTCAGGGTTTTCATATGGAGGAAGCGCAGGTGGAATGCACAAGGGAGATTTTCGATATTTTCCCGCTAAGTTAACGTTTTTCAACTATAAATTTATTATGTTTCCCCCTTTGATTGCTAAGTTTTATTATGAAATATGACATCGGTATCCCCCAAAGTGGACATTGCTTCATATATTTCATTTATCCGAATCGAAGCTTTTTATGAGATACATTGTTGAAATAACGCTTTAAAAATAAAGTATTTTTCCTTGAGTAGGGGGCACGCGCGCCCCGTGCCGCCTCTCTGGATCCCCCACTGACGTCATTTAAGTATATATGGAAAGTTAATAATCAAATTATGTCAAACCAAGATTATGAACAGTTAAGAAATGCTACCTAGAAATACTTATTAAACACAGAATCACATTCGACCCGAGATTCTAGCGCGCTACATGCGAGAAAATGACTACGTTATGATACTAACCACCTTTTTAAATTACACCTTTAACCAGCAAAATCACAAAGTCTCAGAAGTTTCGCGGCACAAATCTCACAGCATAGTAGTGTGCCGGGATACACCGGTTGAGAACCACTAATTTTGATATTAACGGCCATCCAACCCAAAACAATGTAACCTTATAAACATAACAAAAAGAATATTGTTATACTGGAGCCTAAGGATTCCATCCGATGAGCACTCAACATTGGCTCCGAACAGGACCAGATATTAGGTAGTTAAACGCTGAAGCCAGAAACCGCCGCTTCCAGAGACTGAGTGATAATTTCTAGTTACGGTTTGTCCGCTCGAAATAGGCGTGCCCGAAACTGCCCGCTTGAGCGTTTATAATATACCATATACACATTCATCTTCAATATTGTGCTTATTTGTTCTTCATTTGAATTGTTTTCTTTCTTTCCCTTGAATGACTTTAATTCTCCGTGGGGTTCGAACCAATGATCTGACGATTAGCAGTTTCTCGTGGTACCTACTGCACTACGGGGGAAATACGCAAAATCTCTATTAGATTATATTAACTTTGATTTACTCAGGATTCAGTACGGTTAGAATTCTGAGACTGCTTCTGTGGTGTAGCAGTACATGATGGAATAATAATTCTGATGTCCTTAATTCGAACGTCGAAAAGAATCGTAATTGCATATGAACTATGGGGAAACAATCCTCAGATAACTTGAAAAGTACGCATATGTGCAAGTAGACTCGAGATTCAACCCATTGGAGTCCTATGATTCGGAACCCGCTAATGCAGAACAACCTGTAGGTCCTACCTTACACTGTAAAAAGTGGAAACACGAAATGGATTAAAGTTACTCCGCTTTATGGCGAAACAAAAATCGAAAATTAGCGTTTTGTTGTATTTACTCTTATATGTGGATATAGTGTAAGCCCTCTAGTGGAAAGACTGGTAACCTTAACTCCATTTTAAAGTTTAACATTTTCTTTGTAATGGC
>JAGDQP010076920.1:0-10004 GCA_022664845.1 Lepisma saccharinum
TTTTAGGGGGACAGCGGGACGATTGGCTGTAAACTGGGGTTGTACCGCCAAAACTGGACGGTTGGTCGCCTTAACCATAGATAGCAAGTGAATCAAATACAAGGTGACGAAAAGCAGTTTTTTTTTTTACAAAGGAAAAAATTATGGAAATTATATGGCTGTGAAAGATTATTAAAAGGAATGTGTTACTTGCGAGAGGGTTACGATATCTATGACCGCCATCTTGAATCTTCTTGTAACTTTGTAAATGTGAACTGGGTCATGTGATATATCAATTTGTACTGAAATGTTCCCAGAAATCCATTGCCAAAGTTCGTTTTTCCCTAACATTATTCCTGTAAAATATAAATGTGAAATTGATGTGGAGAATGTTTGAAGTACATGGATGAAAACCACGAGCGTAGGAAATGAGAGATGCAAAGGAATGTAATCCATTCTCTTCCGAAAAAAGCGACGGAAGAAAAAAAATTATAGGCCAAGAATTATCTGTATATTGAGAACTACGTTCTTGGTGTCCATTTTTTTTTTTTTTTTAAATAGAAATAGAACACGTTTACAATTGTCGAAGAAAATTCAATGTAGCCTCTCAATAAGATAGCGGTCATTGATATTTTACCCCCTCCCCTTGCAGGTAGCACATTCCATCCAGTATCCATTCACAGCTGTATAATTTCTGTGTAAAAAAAAAAGTTTTTTTCGTCACATTGTATTTGATTTACTTGCTATGTATGGTTCACTTTTTAGGGGAGGTCACTCTTTCGTTATTTGTTGACCGTTGCAGCTATAATTTTGGCTGGGAAGTTTCGTCTAGGTTGTGTATTTGTATACAAAGTTTCATTCAAATCGGGCTCCCACTTATGGGAAGTGCTCCTTATTAGTTTTCTTACGACGAGCTGGGCTATTCAGTTGTCCGTTTATGAATCTTTTCTATCAAAAATGAATTTGATTCATGTTGACTACGTTGATATATACATCTAAGTATGGTGTAATCAAGTTTATATTGCTTCAAAGAAGGCATAAAAATTGTGTGTGACTCTGTTTCTTTCCGTGCATGCTGCTAATATCTTGAAATTTTCTTTTCGTTGAAAGGCTGCCCCGACTCCTCGACCGTTTAATCCTGATGACTTCTTAGCAACCTTAGGAACATCAGGCCCACAGTTGACATCAGGGACCAAAGGGGATTGGGTAGGGCTGTATCGTCGATTTTTTCGCTCAGCTAATTTTAGTGGCTGGTTTAACGCACGTTATCGAGAAGTTAGCCAGAAACTTCAAGCTTTGCAATTAGAAGCTCTCTCAGACGCGGTAAGTACTTCGTATATTTAAAGTATCATTTATATTTAAATTTTTCGTCTTAAAATATATTGTAAACGATATGTGGTTACCGTGCGGGAAGTAGTGTAGATGTAAATTATACCTTCATATGACATTCATATTCAGTTGCAATAAATGACATGACATTCCAGGATAACGCGATTTATTCAGTTTTATTAAATGTTTGTCATCAAAAATTCTTCTGTAACTTGAAGACTCGTAATAGTTTACTCTGGACTCTACAGACAGGGTGTTGCAAATTAACACCTACAAAACCATCTCATGAAATTTCTGAAATGAAAATAAGAAAAATAAAGCATAGACAACTGAGGGTGCTCAAATGCTTTGTTTCGGCGCTATAAGCTGCCAAAAGTATGGGAAAATTAACTCTAGATCTTGATATTTCCAACCATTAATAGTAGAACTGAGGTGGCATGGTACACTCAAAAAGACTTCAAACCTGCTATATCCAAAAATGCATATTTCAAAATTGTGCAATGGCTGCGCAAGTCATTCCCCAAAGGAAGTAGGAGATTCCCAGAAATTTTTGAAGTGAAGGTGGGTCGAAAAAAAGCATGAGTTCTTACTTTCCAGCAAGTAAGAATAATTCGTTTGCGGCAAGTCTATATATGTCAAACAGATTTCCTTTGCGGAACGATTTTATTGAAAGAGACATGGTTGCATAACTAACAGGATAAAGCACATGTCTTTCAACGAACGTTTGGCGTATTTCTTATCAGTAAAAGGGACTGTCATTGTCCAGTTAGATTACACTGACTACGTTTATCACCTCTACTCATACAGAAAGCGGAGTCGCTGTGACTCAGGTGGTAGCGCGCTGACCACGAATCAGGCCAGGACAATGGATATTTTTCTGGCAGTGTTCCCATGCCTGGCGCTCTGAGGTACTCTGAGGTTCCCATTCCAGAGTGTCCTGGTATTTCTGAACACCTTGCGAGGTAAAAGCGGTCGAGCGTGTGACTGACCATCTCACCCAGTTCGTGCCGTAGGTCGAACCTCCACATGCGCATCGCACGGGGGATAGCTTTATCTTTACCTTACTTATACGGAAAGTTGTCTTATACGTGCTTACATTTACTCCAAAGGATGTAGGCCACGGTGGATCAATGGTAGAGTGCTTACCTCTTGTGCTTGGGGTCATCGGTTCGATCCCTGCTCATGTCATATGAGCTTTGTGGTGGACGAATACCGCGTGCGTGGATTTTCTCGAAGTTCTATTTCCTTCCACATTCTTCATTCCAGCAATCATCCATCCGGCCTGAGCCAAAGTTGCCTAAAGGTCTTAAATTAAATTCAAACCAGAGAATATGTGGGAAACCTCTACTTGCATTGGGAAATCACTTGCGCATCCATTGCACAATTTTGGAATATGCATTTTTGGGTAGAGCATGTTTGAAGTCTTTGAGAGTACCATGCCGCCTCAGTTCTACTGTTAATAGTATTGGAAATATCAAGCCCTAGAGTTCATTTCCCCACGCTTTCGGTAGCGTTTAGCACCGAAACGAAGCATTTGTGCACCTTTGATGGTCTGTACTGTTTTATTATTATTATTATTATTATTTTATTTTGATGTCAGGAATCTCGTGAGGTGTTTTTGTCGGTGTTATTTTGCAACACCCTGTTTATTAGTTTTATTCAGATTCAGAGTGACTGACGTAGAAAAAACGCTTTCAAATTGCTAGGAACTCTGTATAGTGCAATGGATTGTGTATTTCAGTTTCTAGAGTAGGTCCGGTAGAAGTGTCCGTCTTATATTTGCTTTAGTGCTTCTTGTCTTTTGATAACATTTCCTGGAGCAGTTAAGAGGTTTTCGTGAGAAACTTTGATAATTTGCTTACCTTGCAAGAAGCCAGCTGTAGTTTGCTTGCTTGTTATAAACCAGTTGCCAGAAACGAAAGATTTCGTACATAATGTTTTGTCAAACTAAGTTCAACGTTTATTGTATATAAAACCATTTATAAAAGATTGAAGTCTGTGTGTTGTATGGGTTGGATATTGAAAGAATTATGCCGGCCGTGCGGTCTGCAGCGGTAGGCCAATGGCTCGAAGGTCCCGGCGTGGGTGTGGATTTTAATAGCTACGAGACCAATCGTGACGGGCCGAAGTCCAAAGTTACTAGACTGGCCCATATAAAAATACAGTTAACCGAAGTTGAAAGAGTTACTTCAGGAGCTAGAGCATTCTAGTCTGCTCCAGTGAAACTGGTTCAACAAATAGCCATCAGTAAGAAGTAAAGAAAATCGCAGTAATCCTTAAACTGACAAGCATGATTAGAACAACACCACGCATTACCTCTCTGTTGCCAATTAGCTCGTAGTGACTTAAAGCTATTACACTTCATTGAATAGGTAAGTGCTGCGTGATTAAAAAAAAATAATTAAAATAATCTTCCACTTAATACTTCTTCTTAAATCAAACTAAAAAAATGTATGGTTTGAACACGGAAACTTCGAGTATGAGCGACTGCACCACTTGCTTTCAAATATTTGTAATGTAAATGACGAAATAATACCAGAGCTACTCATCGGTAGCGTGCATGCATCGTGGTCTTGGGTTCAGAAGTAAAACAGGCCATTTTTTCGTTATTTGCCTTCAGTCACATAAGATAAATGTTATATTTAGCTGCTAGCTTCAACTAAATGCAGAGATACTTTCCTTCCCCTACCCTTTTCCACATACTCTACAAAGTAACAAAAAAGATGGACTGTAGCCAAAGGTTCTCGTCTTCGAATTCAGGATTTTTTTTTTTTTCAGTTCTTCAATTTATGTTTAATTTGTCTGTTGACTATATTTAATTTTTAAGCGCTCTATAAACAATAAATGAAATAATTTCCTAACCCATATTTCTGTTAACGTAACCTTTAAAAATAATAATAATAATAATGCCAGCGTTCGTATTATAATGCAAGAAGAAAGCATTTAATGTGATATGTACCTTGTCACCAACATGAATCACTGGTGCTGTAATGTCAGCGAGATTGCTGAATATGGAGTTCCAACCTCATTTGTATTATTTACTGTTTATCAAAAACTAATTGAACCCCTACCTTGACACTTCCGTGTTGGGTCACCCTACATCAGTACCTTGTGGATCGTGTAGATATTCGTTGATGTAAAATTGGCGTAGGGCTGCAGTTATCATATTCCTACATTTGTCTGATGATATGTCGGCCAGTTTTGCCACAGTGTTGAATGCGTTGAACTGGACTTGGCTCGGAGGCCCAGATTTTACCTCAAACTCTCGGTAGGGTCACGGAGAGCTCTGAGTGGATCAGTCTCCAATCAGTAAACATTGTTATCCTCATATCATCGAATCGCAGCAACATACCGCCTGGCTTTGGAACCATTTGATTATTCGAAATGGTACATTAGGCTTCGGCTATCACAGTACTACGAATAACAACTAATTATCCGACGCCATTCTATGAGAAGCGGAAACTACCATTATTCCACCACCCCGTACTACGTAGTGGGTTCAACACACTCCGGTAGCAAATTCACCATGGAGATGCTACTATAATGTTCATCTGAGCGGGGAAAAACTGTGAATACTGATTCATTACTCGACAGAACTGATCTCCATGATCCAGTTCTGATGCTTAAAACACAATCAGAATACCTGAGTTTTGTTTAATCGTACTTCGAGATATTTGGCTTAGGTGCGGCGGCTCTGTGAATTATCTGAACTGATAAAGCATACCCTTGTTACTAACTAAGTAGAACCTTTGCTTTTGTTTTGTCTTTCCGGATCTTTTGTTGGAATGGTTCTGTCTCTTTAATTTACAATAGTGGACTGGACGGACAGCTACCGAGCTACCGTAGCTCAGTTGGTGGAGTGTTGGCTTAGCATTCGGGAGATCCTGGGTTCGAAACCATCCTGTTGGAGTTTTTTCCAGGGTTTTCTTTCATTCACAGCAGTCAAATGCCGGGATGGTATCTTCAGCGTAGGCCCTGGCTTGACTCCTTCCCGCATCTTTTCACGTACCTTTTTCCGGACTGAGCCATAAATGCCTAAAGGTCATAAATAAAGTTCAAATCAAATTCAATGGACAGTCAGCTGCGGCCTAAACCTATACAGATACGAGGAATGATGTTACTTGGCGAACACCTTTCCGGGCAGAGGCTTGGGGAAGTAGTGGTGAAGGCCTTAATCTGAATACTATTCCTGAATTCACCTGGTGAAACAGAAAGATCTTGGAAGCCCTCTGTCAGGATGACCGGCAGAAGGAATCGAGCCTGCGTGCCTCCCAGTACCGATCCGAAGTAGGCGACATTAACCACTGGACGGGGCTACGGGTGCGGTGGCTCAGTGATAGAGCGCTCACCTTTGGTGCGTGGGATCCACGGTTGGATCCAGGCTTGTGCAATATTAACTTCGTTGTAGACAAACACCGCTTGCGTTAAGTTTTCTCGGGATTCCTCCCACTTTCTTCATTCCACCAATTGCCCCATCATCATCCATTCGGCCTGAACCTAAGTTGCCTAAAGGCTTTAAAATAAAAGTCAAGTCAAGGGACAACGGGGTCTGGGTGATAGTTATTGGCGAGATTCACGGGCCGAACCGCAGAAGAGTATTCTGACACTACTCTTCACCTCCTATGTCGTCAGAATAAACGTCAAAATCAATTGAACTTCGCAGGTGTTTCTCTACTGGTAATACCCGTGCATCGTTATTTGGTCCACAAATTTATATAAATTATTTACTTTCATCCATAGCTACTTCATACCATTATATCCCCCCCTCCTCATATACAGCTTGTATCCGCATTTCCATTCATTCTTGAAGATACACACGTTGACGCGTAATACACATTTTTTTTTTCCGAATACTACGATTTACATTTAAGTACCTGGCAACTACTTGCAACTGCATTTGACAGACATGGTATAACAAACTGTATTCGCAGGATTGTATTTTTATATTCTCTTCTCGTGTTTACCTTTCTTTCCTTTTTTTAATTTCGGACTGTACTTCGTGTTAAAATCTTCTGGGCCTTCGTTACCTGAGGATGAAACAAAGTAAGTTCCGAAACAGTCGTAATTTATGTTAATTTTATAGTGTGTTACATTCAGCCTGAGAACAGTATACCACGTTGGTAATGGTAAAGCTGAAGGTATCCCGTGTGCCATGCGCACGCGCCGTGAACGGATCGTGGAGGATGTGGGGGTAGCGCTCGACATATTCTCGACCTACGGTACGAAGTGAGGTAGGGTGGTCAATCCCACGCTCTACCACCTGTACCTCCCAAGGTGCCCAAGAGACCAAGGACTCAATTTAATGGGAGATTGAGTACATCTCATAGCGCCAGGCATGAGAGCACTAAACAAAAGTTTAATCCGGCAGTCCGAGACGCGCTACCGCCAGAGCCACGCTGACTTCCACGCCGATACGTTTAGAAATGTTATTGTTAAAACACAGTTTTCCGCTCAATATGTCTTTGTTTCGATAATACTTATTGACTGTGGTGGACAAACACCGTGTGCGTGGGTTTTCTCGGGGTTCTTCCGTTTCCTCCCACTTTCTTCATTCCACCAATTTATCCCATCATCATCTATCCGGCCTGAGCCAAGGTTGCCTAAAGGCCTTAAATCAAATTCAAACTTCAAACTTAGATTTTATGGTATACTGTATATGAACACGTGACAGAATCGGTCAGCCTTAAAATTGCTGAAAGCATGAAAGACTTAAAAAAGAAATCTTGTCTGAAGGTTTTTCAGTTTTGAAATATTGAGTATGAAATATATAATAACTGCATGACTCCGTATTTGAGAATTTTAACATGACGTTTGGGATGCACAATATAATAATATTTTGGATTACGAAGAATGAATGCTCAAGAGCACATGCGTTTTTTTTTCTACCGTTTTTCGGACATTTCGTGTGTGATTTAGCTATTGCGCCAACCACGTACGGTTGTCCGAGATAATTAATTTGATGTCGCATCACAACGTGTTGGAGAAATCTGCCAATTTTATTTCGCAATATCGTTATGTTGGAAGATGAAACATCAAGATTTTCGATCGTTTTTCACATTTTGGCATATATACATTATCTTGACTTCTTGTATCCTCAGTGCTAAGTCGTGGGAACCAGCAGTAAACTAGCTTTGGAAGTAGCTTAGTTTCTTTGAGCTTGAGCTTATATGATATTCCGCTTTGCTTGAGCCACGTTATGCTCCAGTATCACGTAGTAGCTTCCTTTGAAAAAAAAAAAAATGCTTTTTGCACAACTGCAACGTAAAATAAGCTTCGCAACAATGCTGCCACTACACCTTTGAAAACGGGCTATTATTACCCGAACAATCAATTAAATAATTTGTACAGGTATCTCAATACAGTTTCACTTATGGATTGAAATATAATCATCTGTGTTCTTATTCAGCCCCAGGTTTCGGTTGCAGACATTGGATGAACAGTGGGGCAGGAAAGCAGATTTCAGTTCTGTAGCCGAATGAGGCTTAGAATAAAGCCCTATCGGAAGAGTGCTCGTTACAGAACGTCAGATTTGTGATGATCTTACTCCACAGATACCTGTCTAGCTTGTATGATGTATATTAAACAAATACATCAATGTTTTCAAAGCCATCCTTAGCCTTTTAGATAATATTCGTGATAAGGAAACGCCTGTGTGATTGATGTTATCGTGCTCGTGATCTTCGTCTCTCTGTGAGTGGCGATTTTTGTCTTAATCGAGCATGTAGCTTCTAAAAACTGTTACGTCAGACCAAAACTATGCTTGGGTGTGAATGCGAGTGCACAGATCAGCATTGTAACACTCGTTAGTAAAGTGACCTTCTTTGTGTTTATTTGGGCTCTATAGAAGCTGGGTTACAGGACTTTACCCGACTTGTTACTTCGTCCAACTATCATAGGTAGTGTTATTTTGCAAGACAGTTATTATTTTGGATTTAACTGTGTTCTTTTCTTTCTTAAGTGAATTAAATCAACATAATTCTGTAACATTTACAGTTTAGTTAATTAAGGAGCACAAAATTTTACATTACATTTTTATTGATGCATGCTAGTAGTTATCTTAATTCATGAGTAGTAAACAGAATTAGGTCATGTCTAATTGATATAAACAGTATAAAGTATTGAGATCTCAAAATACATGTTGTTCTCAAACAATGTTCGCATATTTTTTCCCTTTCTTATTTCAGTTTTGGTAAATTCCTTCATCCTTTTTCATTGTGTTCTTAAGTAATTCCATATACGTATACCAACTTGTAAATTCGTTTACATATCACATAAGTGCGGAAAGAGTTATTTTGCTTGGTTTTTCACTTTTTTTCCTGTAATTTTGTGTATCGTAGACATTCTTTGCTCAATTTTAAGTCAATATATTAGTTTTATTACCATGTACTTTTTTATTTATTTGTATTTTGTAATACATGACATTAACAGAAATGTTTGAAATCAGATAGGTACTTACCTGTGTATTCTTATGAATGCCTATAGATAAAAAATAATAATAAAACAAATCTTTATTTTCGTAAATTCAGCTTTAAAGTGTAGATTCGATTCTTGCTGGAAAATTTGATTGACAACCTGTAAAACGTGAATTTTGAGAGTATTACAAAAAAGTATCCGGAAAATGCGGGTTTAGCAGTGGTTAATTATGGTCAGATTTTTCAGTTACTGCGGTTGGTGATGATAGGGAAAGTTTGTGGCTATGTACAGGGAATGCTCAGTGGTAGAGCGTTGGCTTCACATTCGGGAGGTTCTGGGATCAACCCCAGGGACCGACCACCCTGACTCTAGGTTTTACCAGTCCCCCCCTCCCCCGTCAATCACACAAACAATTGACGGGACACCTTCAAATTTGGCCTTGGCCGACTCCTTCCCTCATCCTTTCTCCTCCTATCCCGACCTGATTCTTAGATACGTAAAGACCATAAATCAAAATTCAGTTCAACAAAATTAATTATAAGTCCGGGATTTACGAACTCTGCAGATTTACTAAGACAAACGCAACAGAAAGGATCATACCAACAGATGAAGGAACTCAACAAGTTTTCGTCCTGTCTTATAGCTGCTCGATATGCCCAACCCTGCTGTCGCCGTAAACGTCAGTCCTGTAATGCAAGTTCCTCTCACACGCGTTGCAACATCTCATGGTCGATAGTAGCAACGGAATGCATGATTCTTTGTTAGAGTTGTGGTAAATACTTTGGCATAGAAAACATAACACACGATCCTTGATGCAACCCCATAAAAATCACAGGAGTTAGATCAAGTAACCAAGTCAGCCAGGGAAGAAGAGGTGAGTCATCGTTAGACATGCGCCCAATCCAACGACCGGAAAGATTATCATTGAGGTCATACGGACGTCCAAATGGAAGTTTCGAAAATTAAGTTTTCGCTGTTTTCCTGTAGTTGTGTCAGTAGCCATTGTTGCAGCATGATCGAGTAGATAATACCGGTAACCGTTGGTTTTGCAAAGAAAAAGGTCTGAAGACTTTGCGGGAGGATACCAGAGGTTTTCATTACGTTGGGAAAAAAGACACCCTCACGCTTACTACACCTCACTCCGTTTATTCTTTCATGCTTACCCTCCGAACTCACAAAGCTCACGCTTACATCAAACTCACAATCTCACACTCATTCACGCTCACCATCGACTAGTTTATTACGCCTCTGGAGAATACTAAACGAAACACATTGACTTTAGG
>JAGDQP010076921.1:0-10004 GCA_022664845.1 Lepisma saccharinum
GTCTCAATTTTTTGCCAATAGAGACAAGGGCTTCTATGAGAGAGGCATCATGATATTACCTTCCAAATGGCAACACGTTATCGAACAAAACGGCGCATATGTGACCTAAATCGGATCATTCTAACTATGGTAAGTCAAGCCTTCAATGTCATGCAAAAATAATGGATTACTTTTTACTACACCAGATATATAATATAGTTGTAAAACAATATTTGGAGTGGTATCTGTTCAATTGCTAAGTGCGGTCAGTAACAGATTCCTCACTATTTAACGTTATAACGCATGAGGTACATTTATGCTGTTATAATAATTCTGCTACCAAGAATTTACAGCTCTATATTCCTTAATTACTACCTACGGAGTGCCTCTTTTTATACGAGGATAGCTGAATATGTAAATTTCCTTTAAGTTGCATATTTTATTCTAAAGATTTGCATGAGAACTATGTAAGCATAGATTGGTACATATTTCGGTAAATTGTTCAATGTTTCTTCATAGAACTTATTATGTAACACCGCATAAGACCTTATGGGAATTACCATATAGAGGAACGAGTTTCCAGTGTATTTTACAGTGTGTTCATTCACTTGTCTATGGGTACCGGATCCCGGCACGCACTTCTTCCTTACACCACGTCTCCAACACTCATACATCTACGATCTACATACACTCATGTTGCGATACTGCTAAATAGTCCAGTTGATGCCGTCAAGCAAGGCTGCCTGACATCTTTGGAAAACTTTTATCCCAAAACGGGCATTTCTTTATTTTTATAATTTTAGTACTCTGCATGAAAAGCCTAAATTATATCGAACTTGTCAACATGGTATCCAAATGTGTTTGTGAAATAAATAATAATAATAATAACAGTTTTCTGGGTGCTTTTCGCACGGTAAGGATTAAATATCAAAGCTGATATTTTGGACACTTGCATAGCAAAGTAAATTAGAGATATACAGAATGTAAAGGCTGTTAGATGTTTCATTAGATTTTTAATGAAGTTTTGGAAATCAAAGAACTTAAAGGCCCAATATCTCCGGCGGAACCAAATATAAAAATCTACACGTTATACATTTATGCCATCAGTAACCTTGTTACAAATTTCAAATTTGATATTTGAGTTTGAAGGAAGCTAGTTACAAGTTTGCAAACGGGATGAATAATGCTCGTGCGTACTATGGTATGAACATGTAAGAGTCTTGTTTCTAATGGGAGATCAGATAAGAATCTTTTTTCTACATATTATGCACTAATGTTAGGAGAAAATACGGTTGAAATTTCAACTTTGATATTGAGTTTGGGTTGGTATTTTATTACTGAATAATAAAGGGATGGTAGCATGGATTATACTCACAGTAGCATAGAATAAGTTACTTTAGCTATGATTGACAGCAAGCGTCCGTGGCTCAGTGGTAGAGTGTTGGCTTAGCATTCAGGAGTCTTACGTCTTTCCAAGTTTTTTTTTCAGTAACACCAGGCAAATGCTGGGATGACATCCGAAAAATAGGCCCTGGCCTTCTACCTTCCAACATTCTCTCCCCCACCCTATCCCAGTCTGAACCCAAGATGGCTATACGCCATAAAATATACCGTATTGAAGATTATAACCATGACACACACACACACTTGTAATACACAAAAAGATTGTATATTTATTCCAGTACTTTGAAATACATTTGAGATGTCATTCTGACGTTTTCTACAATAGCTTTACAGTAAATAATAATAAAAAAATAATTGTAGTTAAGTGTGATTTTTTTTCTTGGAATGTAGGCCTAATCATACAACTTATACAATAAAATATTAGTACCGTAACTATTAATACAATTTCTTTACTTCAAGCTGTTCACAGTTCGAACAGGATTGTCATATTTATAAGGAACTGATCTTGGGATCCCGGCTTCAATTCCCAGCTCTGGCACAGGATTTTTTCCAAAACGAGAACGTCTGGAACGGTGCCCACCCAGCATCGTGATGGTATTGGGGAGCTGCTGTTTCGGATCTCCTTTCCCAACACGTCTCGTCAGCGTGGGACCAGTAGGCCAACTCCTCTAGGAGAGGCCTCATCCAGTAGTGGATTGAATATGGTTGTGAATTATTTATTTACCACCATAAAACATAAAAGCCCGTCTATAATTGAAGACCTGTATTGGAAAACATCCCAAGTCCACCGAAATATTTTTTTTAGGAGGAACAAAAAGAGTCCAAGGACTTTATATGTTATTGTATTCAGCTGAAGTTATTTCGTATTAAAAATATTTTTTTTAGTTGGAGTTAGGGTATAATATAATGCAAGTGGATAACCATTGGAACATAGATGCCGACAAACAGAAAAATGAAAATACGACAAAAGTGGACTTTTGATGTTTTTCAATTCAGGTCTTTAATTTGGTTTCTCGTAAAATAGATATTTGAAAAGTACACGATTAGGGAAACATATTATTATTATTTAGATGGGAAACATATTAAATTTCTGCTACATTACATTCCGCCATCGTAATGCATTAGTTGACGTTGGTTGTAAGCTGGAATCGATATAGTCGTGCAACTATTTTGTTACAGGGAGTCATCATAAAGATATTATTCTAATGTATATTTTATACCCAAAAACGAACATTTCAACTATTCGTTATTAATCAAATCATGTTAGCTGCCCCCAATAGTAAAAACAAAACATTTTTTCTTTTCAAAGAAGCAAGATTTTTTTTTTAAAAAAAATCACCAATTCAGCGTTCATTTTTTTCGTTCTTTTCAACATTACTATCTTCAATGCATATTTGTTACAAGAACGAGCTATTTCGGTATATCAAAGCAATATTTGGTGCCCCTGAATGAAGGAGTTCTTCAAAATGGTAATGAGAAATTAAAAATTAAATTGTTCTTCCACCAATTTTGCGCCAATCAGTTTTTATGGGAATTCTACATCATTTAATTCTACTTCAAATTTGGGTTTAAATGGCATGATTTGTCAGAACGTGAGGGGCAAAGCCCCCGAAAATCATCCCTGAAAGAAACACTGCATGAACTCAGTTCAGGGGTTCCGCCAGGATTTTCAGCTTAAGGGTGTAAAGTCAAAATTGGGAGGGTGTAAGTAAACTTTTGTGCTGTTTCTATCGATTTTTTCACAGCAAAAAGTTTAAAGTTTTGGGTGTGTTGTCGAGACATTGGGGGTAAACACCCCCCTGCAGGTGGGGTCTGATGGAATCACTGACTCAGTCCATACGGAACGCTAGCCTCTATGCAAAGGTAGATGAAGAGAAGCTAACCTCAGATCTAGCTTCATACACATTTCCTCATTTAATATGGTTTCAACATGGTATCTATAATCAAAACTGAAGTCACTTTCCTTGTATCAGCTTTGTTTAGATACTAGCGTTTCGTAGAGGCTGACAACATAGTGACTACTATAAAGGGTCCTTTCAGCCTTACAAGATTAAAATGGTGTCATAAATCAAGGTGTCTGAACCCACATCTGATGCCCGGATATTTTCTTCCTGTTACCCCTATTTCCAGAGACACATAGTGACTTTTGTTACACCCTATATTTATAGGGCTGTAGATTGATACGAGCAGGGAGGTGCTTCTCAGGTACTGTATATCGTAATGTTCTTGCGGTTCTCCCATAGAGTGCCTTAGGTAAAGCAGGTACTACACGGATTTGCGGTTTTAGCTCTCAACCAATTTTATTATAAAATGCGACAAACGAAATAAGTTACTAACTGGTAAACAAAAATAGCGTCCCGTAGACGACTAATTACAGAAATTAAGTACTTTATAATATGTATCCTTGACGTCTTCTTCTTTGGGTATTAACTGCCTAAAGTTGAGGTGTGTGCCAGAAGTTCAACCTTCTGTGCACGGATGGACGACACCAATGGCTTAACCCACTGTGTGCCAGGATATACCAGAAGCTTCGCCTTCTGTGTATAACTAGGTTGTTTATTTGGTAGACACTAGAAGCTTTACCTTCTACGTATGCGAGGTAGCTCCAGAAGCGAGCCTTCTGTGAACTTAAAGTGAATTCGGTAGAGTGCATATCGGAAGCTTCGCATTCTCTATATGCGAGGAATGCTACCAAAAGCTTAGCTCTTTGTGTACCGAGGATGTTCCAGAAGCGAGGAGAGATGATCACCCAGGATTGTGTGGTACTTCGTGGCTCGTGCTGTTGAGTTTTATAGGTAGATTTAGGGGCGGTTCTCCAAGCTTCTCCTCCATCGATTCCAGCTCGCTCTATTTCTTGATATCAGCTCCATTTGGTGTTTTGATGTTGAGTTGTCTGTAGCCTGCCACTGCTTATGTTTCACTCACTTGTTGGTTTTAATTACATGGTTACAGACATGTCGAGGCGGTGATATGAATTAGTGGTTGTTATGAATTGTTTTCATATTGATACACGAGGTCAGAAATTGTACATATTGGTTCTGTACTGATTGTTATAGTTTCCACATGTATTAAAGTTGAGCACTTAGATTCAATGTCCAACGTGCGTTTGGTGGGTTCACTTTTATTGTCTGTGACTGTGTCAAATGATGCAATACTGTTTGTGATTTGTTCACTGTATGACGAGTATGTTCTTTATAATATTTGACGTAGCACATAAATAAGTGAAATTGTCATTAGAGTGTCTATTAGAGTAATGATACTGGCTATGAGTTGGACAGGCATTCTGGAAAAAGATAATATAATTATTTTACGTTGCTTTTCCTTATTCGGTAATAAACAATGCATAGAGTAACTGTTAATATTATAAATAATATAAAAATGGAAACTACTATTGTCATAGTCCAAGATAATGAGGAATGTAAATTGAGGTCAGACAACTTACTTGGCAATTTCTTTTGTTCATGGTTTAATAATGTATGCACATCACTTATTGATTTTTGTAATTTTTAAAAATTCATCGTGAAATTCAATGATAAATTTTCTGTTATATTTCGATATTCGATATTTATTTCAATTGTTCGTCTACTAGGTAAATTTAGCTTATCGGTTAAAATTCGGTCAAATTGGTGGTATGATACGTAGTAACTATTTGATGAATTTGTAGTTCTTGTAAGAAGTATTCGATTATGTACTCTTAAAATAAAAACTTGTTTTGTTATTGCCAAGTGTAGACCCGCTGTCGTATATGAACAAAATTCTCTTGAGACGATAGTTGAGGTTTAATTTGACAGTTTTTAGTCAAGTTCTCAACAATCAGTGTTCTGTGATTTTGCTTGATCTTGGACTTTGCGTATAGTTAATAGCTGATGTTTTTGGCATTATGACATGTCTATCTCGAATACAGCGTTATCAGTCTTAATAACAAAATGTGAAATCATCATTTTAGATGCTTTTCGAACTCTGGTAGATCAAATTATCTTCCGAAATCAATGAATTTCGCAAATGTGGGTTATTTTGTATTATCTTTGTGGTCAATTCTGGTTTGATTAACACGTCATTAACTGTGTTTTGAAGTAGACTTTGAAAAATATTATTAAAATGTTGTTCTAAAATTTGAAAGTTCTGTAATGTTATTAAGAATCGCTCGTTACTTGCTGTAGTACAGAGGAGTTGAAGGATTTAACTATGGACCTGAGATACAGCTACGCTCTAATGAAATAGTTACATTTTCAATTATATGATATGATTAATTGATATTGGTTTTGTAAGTTCGTCAAGCAGCGACTGTCTGAAAATATAATAAAACCTTTTTCCCATAAGGTATACTTATATTTTCTTATCATGTACAAAAGAGCTGCTAATTCTTGAGATCACGTGGTCATTTTTTCTGTTTCGCATAGTCTTCTTGAACAATAAGACATGGACTTTTTCATGCTCCGTTTTAGGGTCATATGCTGTCAATATACCTCCGATCTGAATATTAGAAGCGTCGGCATACACCCTAATCTCGTGCTTATCGTCAAAATTATGTAAAACAGGAGCATTCAAAATATCTTAAACTTCAATTGTACAAATATTTTTTTTAATTCTCGTTCCAAAAAAAATTGTTTTCTTTGGATAGCATAGCAGAGGTTCAACTTTTTCAGTGAACCGATTTACATGGTGCCTTATAAACGAAATTAATCCAAGAAAAGACTTAAGTTGTCTCTTAGTTCTGGGATGTTCAAATTTTCGGATTCTGTTAGCTATTTTCTGAGATAGATTTCGTTAATAAGGCACCATGTAAATCGATTCACTTAAAAATTCCGGCTCTGCCAAGCGATATTTTTCCAAAGCGAGAGGGTATCGAACGGTGCCAACCCAGTATCGTGGTACATTACGGAATCTGCTGTGAATAAAAGAGAGTAGCGACCACAGTTAAAAGCTTCGACTCTCCTCTTCTAGTCTTCTAACGTCTCGTCAGCTTGGGAGCAGTAGAGCATTCCTCCCTCCTGACGAACTTCATCCAGTAGTGGATTGAATATGACTGTGAATTACTATATCAATATAATATATATATATATATATATATATATATATATATATCTGTTAGGCAGGAACATAACAATATTACATGCTTACGTCAAATCAAGTTAAATTAGAATTAATAATTAGCTAAATGAAAAATGACGCTAATCATAAACTAATAATTTTCATAACAATAATAATCATTTACATTTATCACTAGAAGTTATAACCAATTGCGTACAGCAGACGTATTACTTCGCTTCAAAAGGAAACTAGCACTGAGACCTACTACTAGAATTATTTTCAAGAAATATATGTGCATAAAATTAACATAAAAACACATTTGTATTATATTTTACAAAATAAGTATAAATGACCTAATTTCTGTAATATAGAATTACTAATAACTTCAACATTCTGTTCACTGATTGAAATTTACGGCCAACTTGAATTTCATTTATCACCGAGACTGTAAGAGACAATAATACTAGAAGCCATGGCAGAAGAGGTAGTTGTGCGATATAGTTGAAGCCCTATTATCCTGGGGTAGCGAGTTGAAGGTTCCAGTTATTCTGAAACATTTTTACAAAATGTGGAATTCTTCATACCATTAGTATTACTGCAAACGGTGATTGTATATAATTTGTACTTCTAAGTATAAAACCAAACCTTGTTTATGAAGTGATCTTTGTAAAATATAAACTTTTAGTAAAATTTGGTCACAATTGAAACAAAACTCTCTATGGAACTGCTGGAGCTTAACGACACCTTAGACTACATACAGAACATGGAGGTTGGACAACAAGGAAACTGTGAAGAGAGAAGCAAAATAGCGAGGTCGACTCCATCGCGAATCCCCAGCAACCCATCAGAAGCGAAACTGGCTCCTCATGGCCAAACTATAGCTTGAGGGGTGACCTGGAATAATACTTCAGAAAACTGTGCAAGCTGCTTTACAAACGGCACCTTGCCCAGAACTACAAGTCAGGAAAAGAATACGAGATAGAAGTCCCTTAATGAGACTTCAGAAACTCGATTTGAATTTGGTTCAGTTCACCAGAGCACCAGCTCTAGCCAATTTGGTTGGGTTTAACAAAACACCAGAACGGTGGGTGCGTATGCCACAAGACCCATCGCTAATTGCATGAGACCGAAGAACTTGAAATAGTACCTAACACAAGCAGCCTTCACATAAAATAACTGACGATGTACAAGATACCATGAAAAGAAGACAACAGAGTGCAATTGTCTTAACAGTATGCCAGAACACATTCTGTCACTGACGAACATGAAAACGGCCCTTTTTTGACAAAAACCTTTTAACATGCACAAGAAATAAAATACAAGTGGGGAAATTCGGGGATGAAAACTATTAAGTTAATCAAAATAAGCCAAACTCAATGTCAAAGATGAAAATGAGGAAGTCACAATTAATGTACCAAAGGTAAAAAAATAAGTCTGAGAAAGAAGCCAAAGGATGACCGCAAAATTAAAACATTGAAAACCTGCGGGGAAAAAAATGAAAAAGATTATAAATTCTAGGACCAATCAGAGATCTGAAACTAAAATGTAGAGAAAAACTGAAAAACGTGCACAGCACTACTCTCAAATGGGGTGCATAGGAATCTAGTTATCAAAAACTGTACACATAACAGATGAAGATAGGCCTGGTTTATCATATAGTAAGCTGACACTTGATAGGAGGATGTATATATAATATATACGAAGTGTATACACCCCTCACATACGAAAACATAAATAAATGTCCTAGATAGTGAGCAAGCACGGTAGATAGCCACACAGAGAACCCGCATATAATACATACACGGGAGGTTGATCCAGAGACTCACCACTCGTCAACGAGAACAGACGTACGGGTGACATCCTCAAATTTGAGAATCTATTAGCTACTGTGAATGGCAGGTCTGGGTTCCAAACTACGCCAAACACTGTGAAATAAACAGAAGACGTCATGCCTGCTGGGTCTGACTTGGCGGAACCAATGGTACATTGTCCTTTACGCCATTCAGTGGTCCCGCCGAATTAAATCATGCCAGCCAGCAGTCATTCAAACAGTACAGGACCAGTGGACCCGTCTACTTGGCTAGTTTTTTTGAATTAGTCAGTCATTCGCACGAGCTTAGTAGTCTAAGAGCCCCTTAACCCATAGAAACATTGCAGATTGCCTACCTTTTCACGATACTTCTTCACATGGATGATTAACCTTTTGAATGTAAGCTATATACAGTACACATCCCTTGTTTTGCTATATACTAGGGCGTATAATGGACAATTATTTAGTGTTTTTAAACTAACCACATATTTCTTTGCTATAAAAATGACATAATTACATCCTATATGTAATGAATAGTCCCCTGAAAGCACTATATCTTACTGCAAGTCTTAATTAAACACTTGTAATTACTGTTCCTTCAGCCCTATTGCCTGTGTTCAATCAATAACACAGCACTAATAGCTGATAACAGGTTACAATCCAGTTATTAAAATTACTATACAGATGTTAGTTCATTAATGTAAGATATGTCAGTGAACAGCTTTGTACACTAATGAGAGTAATTTATTACCATATTTATTGTTAAATAGCATACCATTAAGCTAAATTAGACCAGGAACATTCACTGTAAATCAAATCATATAATACAGTATGTATATACGGGAAATTTAAGTTGTATTTGCTTATATTTTGTGAATATACTGATTATCCGTGACACGCGTGGGTATCGAACCGATGTCCTTTTTACTGCACCAAGCTATTTCCACCAGTCGGTCAAACATTTCTTCTAAACTGTTAAAACACGCATATGCCACAGAACAAGCAAAAGACCTCTTTTTCTCTTCATTTGTTGCCCAGCCTATTTTCTTATTTTACACACACACACACACAGACAAGACAAGAAAGGAACGAAGGTGTCTGTAGTAAGTCCAAGGTAGATTAAGCTATTTTAATAATTCATGAGGGAGCTCTCTGACAGCGTTGGAAATGGAAAGGATAATACATTATGCATGTACGTATGTATGTTTATATCTTGACACGCACATATATACATGGAAGAAGGACACTTTTTTTATTTTGTTTTACGAAACAGGTATATGAATTAACATAACGAAGAGAATGAAAGATAAATTGGTTTTGTTATATTACGCCTATCTTCGCGTGTCAGTTCTTTTTGTCTTTTCAACACAGAGGAACCATGAATAGACAATGATGGAACAGACACTTACAAAGGACAAAATATATAGATTTTGTTTTAACTAGTAGCGTTTATGTCTAGACTACCACGAATGAAGCTTAGAGTGTCAGTTTAAAAAAAAACGAACGCAGCTTACATATATCAGTGTCGTAACATTGACTAGCTACACGGCCACTACAGTCTAACGAGGTTTTCAAGGGTTTTAGCTACAGTAGCACAAGAAAAATTTACAGAGGAGCGAACCAATAAAATGAACTAAGCTGTGAAAAGAGCAGGTAAGGACCCAGATAATGGAATGGTGAGGGGGCCCCAGCTACATTTTAGTCAAAGGAAAATCACATATGGTAAAATGACATGTGGTAATACGTAATGAAATGTACCGTGTCGAGTTAATCACAAAGA
>JAGDQP010076923.1:0-10004 GCA_022664845.1 Lepisma saccharinum
TCTACTTTGTCTTCACCTCCTTACTTCGTCATTTAGATTGGAGCAAGGTTCGTAATATTCCAAATACTTGGGATTCCTTTCCTAGTCGGCTGTCTTGTCAGTGTAGAAATGCTTCCGTCTTCAAGTGAATGACTTTACGGGCAATTCAGCAACTTTTTTGTGTTTATGGAAAGTGCGACTAGGAAGTGGTGACGTCGATGCGTGTCGAAGTAGGGAGGAGATAAACTGTTGGAAGGAACATTGTGTCCGATTTCGTTACTAAATACGTCTTGATACTTTACTTGGGATGTCTGAGCGATAGCTAATCAAGGCTCAGACCAACTTCAAAAAATTGGGTTCGACCCTGGCGGCAGTGTCTTCTCATTTTGGCTTGGCTGTAGATAACTTCTGGTGGTAAGTGGAATGAGCATTTACTCATATTGTTGTTATACTTAAGGCCCATGATCCATTACCCTAAATTTAGGTTGTGCTTATTAGTGCACACATTCCCTTTTCCCTGTGTGAAGTTACCCATTCATTTTTTTTTTTACAAGAATCAAACTTTTTCTGTATTTCCTAGTGATAGTTTTAGTGTAAGTGATATATGTACGTTTCTTCAGAGTTGTTCAAGACGGTTCGAGCCAACACATGAAGCTTAGCTCTTTTCTGGAAGAAATGTCGAATGACCTCAGCACTATTGAAATAAGAATAATAGGACAATATACATATAACGTTTTGTCTTGTAGATATTTTGTTTTAGGAGAAAACCGACTACGGGGATGAGGTATTGTATACCTCAGTCATATTGGGGGAATGTCGAATGGTATTTAACACCCAATGCTAAAGGTAATTGTAAATCGACTCAGATTTATTTTGGTATAGAAACAAAACTAATCTATTCAACGAAAAGAACTGAAGCGTTTTTAATCATCTTTCTGTCAAAATAATATTTCTTTCTCATCTCTGAGTATTCAGAGCGGACAAAAGTGTAATATCTAAATGTGTAACTGGAGATTTTCAGTCAAGGACAAGAATATCTCGTTGTACATACACATGTTTCCAAATTTTTTGTAAGACTATCTTCATTAATCAGAGATATCAGATTTCATAGAAGACGAAGTTGCCAAAAACTTTAAAACCGCAAATTCAGCAGTTCAGTTTTTCACTTGCTTGCATTTCTTCTAACCTAAAATTAAGGACACTAGTCAATACCAACTTAATTTTGGTTGGTCAAAATTGAGAGATGATTCTTCTCCATTGGTCATTATAACATTTTCTATTAGCTAAAACTAATACTCCATAAATAGCATGCAGTAGTGTGCATCAATACAAACTCTGCACGAAACCATCATCGACTAGAAACACTGAAGTAGTGGTCAGCAGCTCTGTCGATCAACGTGTAGAAGCCCCAGGTCTCTGTCGTCTATCGGAGTAAGAAAGTCTGTCAGGGGCAGTGTTACTTCGAGAAGAGACGGCGGGCCTTGTCTCAGACTATTGGCGTTAAGAAATACGACTTAGGTTTGAACCAAAGTCACGATGAGTGCTGCAGTTATCAAAGTTCATCGCCACAATTCTACAGGTACGTGAGTGGGTTTCTTTATGTTATACGTCATTCATTCATTATTCTGATACTCTCTACGTTCCGTCATTTGTGTGTCAGTATTCTGTACATAAATGCAAGAGTTAATTTCGTAGCCATCCATTCAATCGTAGTTTGTTCTCACCTTAAAACCCCAATATATAATTTAAACTAACTTGTCCTTAAATTATTTAATCCTCATTGCAAGATAGAGTGCTCTCCCTGTAGTATATTAGTTTAGTTACCTAGACCGAAAGTGTTCCCGAAAGAAGCGTTTTCTCTGTTGCAGTGTAATCGTAACGAAATTCAGGTAAGCTACGTCCCGTATTCAATTTCTCTGAGTTTTGAGAAATTTATAATATATGATTCTTGTGTTTGGGAGACGACACATGCATTCTGAATAGTAACTGAAGTAATTTACTTTTCACTATAGATACATTTTACGTAATTTGTAAAAAAGTTTAAAGTTTGCGCTACAATTGAGGACATTGCCGGAAGAAGGGCACATAACCAATGTTAGAGCATAGGGCTATGTGCCCTTCTTCCGAAAATGTCTTCAATTATATTCATATATTTATTTCGCTTCGAACTATTTGCCTTTAAACCGATCGTACAAAAAACTAATGCTTTACCGAACATGTAAACGTAAGTGGTCACGTATGTAACCTAGTGAAACTTTTTAAAGGCGAAATACTTTATTATTTTGAACCTTTATTTCCCAAACATACTGGAAATTTACCTTCCATTGTGTATACTGCGAGTATATAAGAAACAACTGAACCAGTCTCGTTAACTTGCAATTCAAGTGTTAGATATGTGCCTCATTCTTCAAATAGGAGAGCTATACATATCCAAGCACATTTTTTTTTTACCATTCTTCACAGTATTCACATCCCTCATTAACATGCTGTTGTACTGTCCAAGGTTAGATAACCCAATATAAAATTCATTCAAAACAGACCAAGAAAGCTGAAGTACAGAAATGCAGTTTGGTATACCAATTTAAATTTCGAATAGAATTGCATAATGTTTACAGTAAATTTACCATCGTTCTTTTGAAGCTCGTCGAGATCAGAATAGGAATATCTAACGTACAATATGAGTTTCTTTTACTTTCTGGAATTAACTGATCACATTAATATTAAACAAAATATTTTATTTGCATTAAGTAGGAGTCTACACATTAGTTAATCTATATAAACATTAAAAATAATTTTGCCATCATATGTATTTTTACGAAAAAATATAAAGTAAGTGTATAATAGTTTCAGAAAGTAAGTAATAGAAAGTATATAAAGTATATAATAGTTCAAATCAATTATGTAGTAGTTAAGTATGCTTGCTGTTCTAAATTGTGCAGTTGAATATACATTACCCCTGTAGAACAGGATACATTCAATACAAATGCATTGTTCAGAATATTGAGTGAACAATATCCTGAAGAAATACTTAATTGCTGTTCACTCAATATTCTAAATTATGCAATTGTATTGAATATATCCTGTTTGCTCTAGAGTGGTGATTTAGATTCAACTGCATAATTTAGAGCAAGCAATACTTAACTACCATATTTAAAGGTTAATGTCTATGCTTAACAGAATGAACTAATTCAATACTCGTCAACTGAATTCTCAAATTCTTCTGCTGTGTCCATCCCAACTTCCTCATAATCCTTTTCTAATGCTGCCATGTCCTCTCGAGCCTCTGTAAATTCTCCCTCCTCCATTCCTTCGCCTACGTACCAATGTACGAAAGCTCGCTTCGAGAACATTAAATCGTACTTATGATTCAAGCGATTCCACGCTTCAGCTATAGCGGTAGTGTTACTTAACATGCACACAGCTCGAAGAACTTTGGCTAAATCCCCATCAGGTACGACTGTGGGTGGTCTATAATTAATACCTACTTTGAAACCAGTGGGAGACCAGTCGACAAATTGAATACTTTTTTTATTTTTGATGGTAGCGATCGCTGCATTTACATCTTTAGGAACAACGTCTCCTCTGTATAGCACACAGCATGCCATGTATTTTCCATGACGAGGATCACATTTCACCATTTGATTGGATGGTTCGAAACAGGAAGAAGTTATTTCTGCTACAGTCATTTGCTCATGGTAAGCCTTTTCAGCAGAGATTACTGGAGCGTATGTTACAAGAGGGAAGTGAATTCTAGGATACGGAACTAAATTAGTTTGGAATTCATTCAAGTCCACATTTAGAGCACCCTGAAAGCGGAGAGAGGCTGTAATTGATGAAACAACTTGTCCAACTAAACGATTCAGATTAGTGTAACCTGGTCTTTCGATGTCCAGATTCCTTTTGCAAATGTCGTAGATTGCTTCATTATCCACCATGAACGCACAGTCTGAATGTTCAATAGTTGTGTGCGTGGTTAGGATTGAATTGTAAGGCTCAACTACAGCCGTTGCTACCTGGAATAAAAAAAAAAAAATCATTCATATATTGGCTACATCGCATTAACTATTCAACACAAATATAAAACGAAGTGCTCTCGTATTATGCTACAATAAATGGCACTTACAACGGTTTGGTTTCTTTTAAAAGATCAAAGTTCGTGAGCCATGAAATGTAACAACCTTTCAGAGAGATGAATCCAAATACATTATCTTCGTACATTGCGAGTTTGCAAAAGTTGAGAAATAATATTTACATGTAACTTTTGAATTTCACTTTAAAAATAAAATTAGATTCGTATCCAACTATCATTTCACTAATCTTTCTACAGTTAAATGGAAGAAATATTCGAAATTTTAGCTGGGAAGCTGTTATTACGAATAACTTATTTTGTACGTAGCATCTAACTCCTTACGAGCGTGTCAGAGCCCCTTGAATTAAAAAAAAATCATGCTACTCCACTGAACGTTCTAAAGTTTCCATGCGTACAGACAGACGGAAAGAAAGGATGAACATTTTATTTGAACTATTTAAGCATGCGATTAATAGAAGTAAATACGGCTTACTCAAGTTCATCTCTGCAGTAACGTTCGGCGTTGGATTCTGTCCTGGGAAAGAATTTTCATCACGAAAACCTACCTCTCGAAGATCCCTTCTAATGTTCTCCGAACGTCCATTTTCCCTTTGGGTTATCAACCACTGTGGAATATTGGTAGCTTACGAAAAAAGGAAGTGTTATGTAAGTAAGCGTGACATCCAAGTACTTTTTACCACAACGCGTCCACAATATTGGAATACTACAGTGTCGGGTTTTAAGGACGTAAACGGTGTGACCCTGGCCGTTCCAGGGTTATGCGCCAACAGTCATTTTGACCATGCGGCACCGTACTTACCATGATCAGGTTGATATAGCTTAGGATTTACTTTGGAATTACTGTACATGCTTAAAGGTTTCAGGAATAAACCCTGAACCCATAATTTCATTTTGAATGAAAAGAGCGATAAACTCAGACCACGACAATTTTGGAATACAAAAATACACAACAGAAACAATAGACCGAATCAAATTTGGTTAAAGAAATCAAGATTTCTGGCAAGTTTGAAATTTCTATCAGTCACGTTAGAACTAATTATCCAAGTTCCATAGAAAACACTTGTGTGTGTTATGTAAGAATACTGTGTGTAAACGGGAAAAGACAATATGATTAATTTAGGTCTGGCTTGACAATTTCCTTCCTGTTTGCTCCTCACCACTTTCGCACACTCATACTCAAAAATATCTTCCAGACAGACTCTCAAAATTGACCTCTCGGACTTTAAATCCCTTCTTTAAATACCCTTTACTTGCGCCATGATCGTTCTATTAATTTCTGAAAACATATTGATCCAGTTTAAAATGTTGTACTTAATGAAATTAGTAATGAGCAAAAATCAATTTGTTATCTCGAGTTCAAACACTAACCACTTCCTTCTGACAGATCAGATGTATTTAGGAAAATTAATAACATGAATAATTTGAAACCTTGCAGAAATTGATAAACTCTGACAGTGTCGAAATACTGTGAAGATGCTTCCTGTGAGATTATATTTAATTTTATTTTTACATGAATTTCTTGTACAGTGACCAACATATCTGGACGAGTATACAAAAAATCCTATCTCTACAATAGAACCCCAGTTTCTCCCCCCCCCCCCCATTCTATCTACGCATCATAGCAGTCGTGATTTAATTATTCTTACAACATCGGGTGAAATATACAGAATGCATAGTCAGAAAATTTTTCAGGTCAAGTGGTAGTTGACCTTGTTTCTCCATACTGTTGGCAGCGCCAACAAGATCAGAATATTGCCTACTTTATAGGAGGAAGTTCGGTACATTATAAGGTTTCGAAAAGTGAAGATAAAATAATTTAGAGAGATTAAATAAAACAAACGCGGAATAAGTTTAGGTATCATGTCTACTGTTTTTACAAAATTTGTGCTGTTTTTACCTTGATTGCGAGTAACAATTGCAATTTGCTGTAACAAATAGGGAAAACATTGCGAGTAACAAATAGGGAATTTCACGATTACTGAATGCTTCTAATAACTACATTGTTAACCGTAATTGTTTGATTCGGTTTGAAAATGTTCATGGTGACAGAACCATTCTTTCCAAATGTTATTTTAATATATATTGATTTACTTGTTTAAGTATTCAGTTAAAGAAAATCCGAAGTTTCTAATTTATATTGTTCTAAAATAATATGGCAACAAAAATGAATAAAAATAGAATTATTAAATAAATACAGATACTGAAAACTGGTATTACTATTGGAAAATATTGGAGAGAAGGCGAGAATGATTTTAAGCACTAGACAGTTCAGAGTTTCAGGTGTCCAAAAGCTTCAGTTCATATGCAATATCTATAATTTAATGTTCTGCAAGCTCTGAACAAATTAACATATATTGTCAAATCAAATATACCTTCCTGTGTAACGAATTGCCATTAAATTTTTTATGAAGAGCATGTGTTACTGTTATTGATTGTTGTCTTTCATCTTATTCAGCCTTGAAATGGCTTGTGGGTAATATGCGCTGCTTCGCCACTGAGCTCCCTGCGGACCTCACTTGAACAAACTTCGGTAAATAAAGTTGCTTTTCATTTGTGTGGAATACGACGTGTTTATCTGAGTAACGTGATGTGGATTGAACTTTTTTTTTTTATGCTGTTTTGGTTTTGCTATAATTTGTTTCTAATTGGTTTGTCCTCCGAGTTAAATTATGGAGATCTGTTTCAATGATCAGAGTTTGGTTGGTGGTCCCATTTCTCGTTGATTTGTTACCAGTTTTTCAATACGGCGGATGACTGTCAATCTATCCACATTTACTTTACAAGGAGCAAATACGACGTATTGGATTTGGCATTAAGTATGAATATTTTGTTATATATTTATTATATATATTATTTGATTATTAGTTACATATTTTTGTAGTTATTAGGGTGTAATAAATGTGTGTTCTGAAAAACTATTTTAATTGAACCCAAACTTGGTAGTTTTGAAACAGAGTAAATCAATATTTAAGCAGTCGCATACAGTTACTGTGTGAGACCTGGCTTTGTGGGTTGCTGGGTTTGACCTTTTAGTTTGGTGTATGAAAATACATCAAGGTATTGGGGCGAGCGGGGCTTGTGGATTCAGATCGCCGATATAGTAATAGACCTTACGCGGTGGAATGTGGGTACGGTATTGAAATACATAGTAAAATTTCGTTCTTTTAATTACGGCAATTGTACTATTATGGATGTTATTTTTTCATACTGCATTGGAATGTGTCGTAGTGACCTTTATGGTCTAGTACTGTTACACTTGCCAATAATTTCTACTTTGTTCGCTGTTTTGCTTCACCACAAGCAGTTGGTTTTCGAATTTGAAACTGCCAGACATGGAGTGTCTTCCCGGTGAACAGGACAAACAGCGCGGATTTGTAGATGAAGTGATATTTTGGATTGCAGCAATTACGTCTGCACAAAGCGTGAAAGGCTTACCCTACACTTTCTAACTATATTCACCCTTTTTGTTATCGTATACATAATGGAATGGCATATCCATTTGAATTCCAAATATAGTATGTTCTTAGAGAACAAGATACCATTCCACCCTTGTATGAATACAAAGTTCATAGGTGAGCAACGACCATGAACTTTCTATAGAAGCGGCTTTAACGGAGTTCTCGAACTGTTCATGCCACTGATTTCTTAAACGATTACCAAGTTTGAGAATCAGAATGCTAAAAATTTTATAGGTGTTACATTTCCGACATACTAGTAAATTTTTTTTATTTCCACCTTTCATCGTGATTTATTTTTTAATAATTAACCTTATTCATTCTTGAATGTTGATCATGACTGGAGCACACGATTCATAACATTTGAATTCAATTTTTAGGGACTTCAAGCAACTATGGCCCAGGCCGGATGGATGATTGGTGGAATTATGAAAGTCGGAGAAAACTGGCGAACCGAGAAAACCCACGCACGCGGGGTGTGTCCACAGCAAAGCCCACATGGCACAAGCAGGGTTTTAATCGACGACCCCAAGCGCCAGATGTTAGCGCTCTAACCATTGAGCCACCGCGGGTCCACGGTTCATAAAATAAAATTAATTTTATGGGCGGTATCAGCACTTTTAAAGGTTTTCAGAAAAGGACCAGTATAGAAATTAATAAAAATAATTCAGAGGACTGTAAATGGACCTCCACGATTTTAACAAGTGAAACCTTAACATCTGAAATAGACTGATAGACCCCGTTGGGATTAAGATCAAGAAAATTATCACCTTCTAAGTTTAGGTTTAAATTTAGATTTCCCTTTCCTTCCAATGTGATTCCAATCGGTATTCATCATATTGTCCTCAATCAAGTCTAAGGTCAAAGATGAACTTGGTTGATCGATGGTAAGTGGAGACTCTTCATGAGCTAACTGAGCAGCCAGAACATACCGATGCTTAATGATTGTCGTGAGAGGATACTCGTGCAAGTTTTGAAAATATTTTGGGACTAAACGTAGACTTAGCCCGTGGAGTTCTAGAACTTTGCACAGGGTCTCTTGTCCCGCAACCTGCGACGGGATATCGCGAGAAGTGAGCCTTTAGGAGACTTCGGAGGGTCTACAGGTACATGAGACTGTGTTGACATTAACTGTCTGGGTGCCAACGAGACAGTTAACTGGTGTTCTTGCCATTTGTGAAAACTCACCAGATGGAAGGGTGCGCTGAGACTTAATCGTCCATGGTTCATTATCAGTTGTACATGTAGGGTGAAATGAGCACAAATGAGATTGTGTGGATATGGACATCGCATTTATGAAACATTCAGGAATCTAACTTACGTTACACTAATGATCGAAGTAAACGAAGTGCAGAACATGTCTTTTTTCACCATATGTTCCAGTTTTACCAAGTTTTTAGTGCATAATAACTTTTCGTGAAATGAATAAATTATGAACTACACCACATTGTTAGTGCAAAACGAACTTTTGGTGTGCTGATACTAAATTCATGCACGAAAATTCACTTAGTGGCAAATTTGATCTGAAAACTAACTCTTAGATAATGTGAATTTCGGTTAAGTATGAGCTTAATGTGTGAACAATATGAACTATGTGCAAGAAGCCAATAAAAAGATAGTGCAGCAGTTAGGTGAAATATTTGGCAGATTGTGCCTTTAATGATAGAAGTATGACCATATGGCCGGGAAACCGGGACAGGACCGGCAAACCGGGACAGGACCGGCAAACCGGGACTGTCGACCCAAAAGGCTCTGCCACTAACTGGGAGGGGACCCCTTAATTCCTCTTGCTAAGGCTTAAGGGAACCGACCGGGGTAGACGCCTAATGTTCAATCCATACGTTCACGCCGTGGGGCCTGTTACTACCCAAGCAACTGCTTGGCGAACGAACATGGATGGGCTGCTCACCAACCTGCATTAGCAGACAGCGTGGTGTCAAATGTCAGCACCCCTCCTTTCTTTACACATGATGGTACAAGCAAGGAAACAGCCTCGGAGGACCCTCATTGCCCGGAGGACGGAATGCAGCTGGCAACGGCAGCGGTCAGTCCTGCAGGAAGTCGGAGGGTCAAAATGTCCGGGTTTGTACTGTAGACTGCCAAGACACACACGGCAACTCGAACGGACCTATATGTGGTGACTCAACTGTCAGTCACTTGCAGGAGAGGACAAATTAGAAGAATTGCAGAATGAAAAGAGGATTAAGTGGGACATCATAAGACTATCAGAAGTGTTTAGGAAGAGTGAAGAACAGTTGGAACTACCGTCGAGGCACACGTTCTTTAAAAGAACAGAAAATGGAAAACCGACAGGCGTTGACTTTATAATTAATAAAGACCTGAAGTCACGGATAACAGAAATTGAAAGAATTTCAGATCGAATCGCACGGGTAGTAATAAAGATGAACTAAAGATACAGTATGGAAATTATACAAGTATATGCTCCAACCTCATATCCGGAGGAGGAAATCGAAGATCTA
>JAGDQP010076928.1:0-10003 GCA_022664845.1 Lepisma saccharinum
TTTTTATTCTGTAATTTATTTAAGGTTTGGCTAAGAACGATAGTGAACAATGCGTAATACAAATAAATTTAACAAAAAAGTAGGATAAATAAGCTACAAATTCCACAAAAATGGCTTGGCTACTCACTCTAATCGCAAGCAAAGCACGCAACGCAATCTTTCAAGGAAAGGAGTCCTTACGTTTGTGATAGTTCGATATTACTTGTCATTGAGATCAGAACAGGTGGCACCGGCCCTTGATCGCGGACCTCCTAATTACAAGCCAAACACACTATCGAATGACCTACCTTGTGTTACAATCATTACTGTCAATGTCATTATGTATTTCAGTGAAAATTCCATTAAATTGTTGGATGGTACGGCAATGCCATGCAGCGATCGATTTGTTATAAATTACGAAGGGGAGGGGATCCTAAAACTAGGGTTGCTGGTAAGTTTCTACATACTACATGTTTGGGTAGAAATACAAAGATTTTATCCCTGGTTGGGGTGATATTCGGAATCAAGAACCGAGAGTAATCCTCACGCACCAGGGAAAATCCACCTCGGCAAATCGAACACGGTTTAAGTTCCGAAGAGGGGTGAACTAAAAGAAAATTTACAGAAGAAATGATGCGGTTAAAAGGATATGGAGTTCGTGAATACTGTAAAGATGCAGGTAGTGCCGTCTCGTATTGATGTACAATAAAGCAGAAAAGGCGGTGAAGGAGAGGGAACTTTTGCAGTAGCAGAAGGTAATTTAGAGCAGGAATTAGGGTTTAGGTTTACTTTATCTACTCCAAACGTCCACCACCCTATCGATCAATATTACCGCTCTACACCACTCGTTTTCAAAAACTATTTATCACTGACACCTCCATACTCACAACCCGAAATGGAGGTATACAAAAAATAGTACAAGCACACGACAATAATTAATTCATAAAATAGGCACTCCAGTTGATTCGGAGACGGATATAGTGGCACGCGGAGGAATACTAATGGCGTCACACTGATCTGTTTTTTTTTTTTTTTTAGCTCTTCCATCCTTTTACTGTTTATGTTTGGTTCGATTATTTTTTTATATACGCAGTTCATCGTACAGCCAGCTGTGATGTATCGTATCCTGGCCTGCGCTGTGCTATCAGCTGACTTTGTAACACCTGATAATACGTTGTAGTCTATTATTTGACTTAGCCAATGACGAAGAAATTCTGTAAATCGCTTATGCATCGCCGTTGTTGTTGTGTTATCTAAGATTTTTAGCTTCCGGGAAAGTAATTGGCGCCTTAAATATTTTTTGTTTGTTGGCTCAAATTTCCCCAGAGTCTGGTTCGCCGGATCGGACATATTCTACACACCTGCCCTCCCTTCCGCTAATGACACACAGAAACTCACTCGCAAAAAGGATATCACTTCGTTTGTGAGTAGAATTCTTGCGTCACTTTTCCCTTTACCCGGAAGAGGTTTTTGTACCGATATCACTTATTTTGTAAGGCTGTATATTAAAAAAAAAGTGCATAGTCTTCATACAACAGGTCGATTTTGAACCACGGTAGGCTCCGTATTTTAAAAGTGGTCACAAAATTAATTGGGGCTAAAGCAAAAAGACAGACCGAATGACAGACACACTTATCGATCATCTGTGCAAATTCTGTGATTCGGCTAAAAAAGTCATAACTTTTGAACCCCTTCACCGGTCTTAAAATGCGATACACCGTTTGAAAGGTATTGAACCTTAGGAAGATTACGCATATTTCGGCCGCCTATATGGTCTGGGGTCACTGCTATCATCAGAAATGTAAAATTTTGATTCTCTTTTCTGTCTTAGTACGGCAATGAGCTTTCAAATGCAAGTTCAAGAATCAAAATCGAGCTTATAGTTTGCTAGATCCGAAATTATCTATATATATGTGAGCTGTATATATCCAAAATTAACTGGAGTTCCGCTAAAAGATTTGTATGTGAGCGTCACTCGAGGAACTACCATTCTTTATGATTCATTTCAACAGAACTGATGAGGTTAAAATGAGTAATGAAAATTACTCATATTCCTAAAACTGAACAAAGTAACTACTAAACTAAGAATTTACAGTGAAAAATATCTCTATACCCAAAGTTACGACTTGATATAATTTTCGTTCAGTCAATTTACTTTATTTAAGTCGGTGACCCATTACTAATTTGTCTGGAAGAATATGTGGCTCACAACTGATACATTGAATTCTAATTTTTGTTTCAGGTTCGATTTACTTTACCTACTCCAAAGAAAGTAAAATTTACAGGAGAAAGATAATGTTAAGAAAGTGTGTAGACGTGCTGAAACGAACATTAGAATAAGTTCTGGAGTCATGAAATAGTGAAGTAAGGGTGAAAGCCATAGATATACGTGCAAGTATATAAGCTGCTGCCATGGGTGAGGAACTGATTGTTAACTGTTAAAAAAATGCGTACATATAATTTAAAAGAATAACCCAACCTGACTTTTCTAATTTAACCCACTGGAGTTTAACTTGTAAACAGTAAAACGCAAAAGCTATCTCTGTGTGACGCCATTAGTATTCCTCCGCGTGCCCTTATATCCGTCTCCAATTCAAGTGGGGTGCCTATTTTACGAATTAATTATTATCGTGTTGTTGTACTATTTTTTGGATAGCTACATTTCGCCCTGTACGTATGGAAGTGTCAGTGATAAATAGTTTTTGAAAACGAGTGGTATAGAATGTGTAATATTGGTCAAAATGATGATGGATGATTGGAGTAGATAAAGTAAACTTAAACATAGTTTCTTTTAAAATTATAATTAGTAATAATATGTGAGTCGTCGTGGCTCAGACGGTAGGGAGTCTGACTACGAATCAGGCGGTCCGGGTTCAAATCCCGGCCAGGACACTCTTCTCTCATCCCCTGCCTGGCGCTCTGGGGTGCGTTCAGCTTCCTACCAAATTGAGTACCGGAGTTACCTTTGTATTCCTGGGCACCTTGGGAAAGTAAAGGCGGTCGAGCGTGGGACTGACCACTCCACCTCACTTCGTACTGTAGATAAAGAAAATGTGGAGCTTTACCTCCACAACCCCCATGCGCTGCTCACGGCGCGTGCGTATCGCACAGGGGGGCAGCTTTAACTTTTTTTAGTAGTAATATGCCTGACTTAGGTACGGCAAAACCGGGCAAGAGGCACCAGAATTCATTTGTCTTAGCCAACTGATACAACTGAAGGTGCATGTCATGATTCCCAGATATTTCCAATAAAGCATGAAGTGTAGAAGAAACGTACTGCCTGTTTGGAGGGGAAAAGAGCCTAAGGTGTGTCTGCTGTTACAAAAACAAGGCACATCACATTTCTTCAGCTAAAGTAGAACTTGGAAAAACAATACTGAAGTAAGCTGACAAACTTAATATCAACAGGACATAAGTCATATTACTGTAAACTACTGTCAATTGCATGAGCTGCACAAGACCTAAGCTTTGGTAACAATGGCAAAGGATTAAAAACATCGCATATGTACGTGCTGGGGTAATTAGCACCAAGATGATTATCTGATTATTTAGGCAGTGACTGCAGTATGAATATATATTCCAATAATGAAGATATACGTTGAAACACACTAATGCAGATGAGATGAAAACAGTCTCCTGATAGACATAGCAGGGATTTTCTTTATATTTTCAAAATGGATTCCGTGCCCCTGACCATTTAAAGAGAATGTGACTGTTGTGGATACCAGACAATAGAATTGTTGAAGTACCAATGGCCACCCACTCTCACGGGTTTCTCCAGGGATTATCCTCACTCACACCAGGCAAATACCAGGATTGTTCTTAAAAACAAGGTGCTGGCCTACTACCTTCGAAAGTTCTCTCCTACACTCTATCCTGGCCTGAACCTGTGACACGTTAAGGCCCGTAATGTTAAGATTTTGTTTTTATGTATGTCTGTATCTTATTTCGTTCTGTTATGTTAGGCATTACTATAGTAGTGACGGACCAATTTTAAAATCACTAAAACCAAACCACAATCACTTCACACACACACATTACGTGTTCATGGGAGGCGAGCGGTTTACGCAATTGTTTTCTTGCACTTTTTGTAATTATCTTAAATGAGTGACCATACGAACGTGGAGGTTAGGTTAGGTTAGGTGCGGTCATGTATCGTTACAAAATATATTTTTATATGTTTACATTTATTATAAATAATTCCTTATTTTCCTTTTTCGTAAATTATCTTAAATTACTGAACATATGAACGTGGACGTTAGGTAAAGTTAGGTGCGGTCATGTATCTTTACAAAATATATTTCGACACATATTCACACTTACCTTCAAAACACAGGCTTGTGAACTCTCCCAACTTCCGTTAGAAAGTCGTGTAGAATTGTTTCGGGGCCTTTTCCTTTCCTTACATAAATACTCTGCTAAATAACCTTCAAAATGCACTTTCCCTCGTCATTTCCATACGATTCAATAACAATAACGCAAGAAATGTCATAATCATCACAAAGACACGCCATTTCAACACTGCCTTACCGCCTTCCACATGACAACAACTGTAACTCTACGCAAAATAGTTCCTTCCGCCACAACATGCAGTGAACATCTTAAAAACACACTGCAGCAATATTATTATTAACTAATAATGTTACCCATATTACTATTTTCCTCCCTATTACTCACAAGCATCACAATTATCTCAATTCATCCTGTAAATTTCTAAAAAAATTAGTCCGTCACTACTATAGTTAACCCTTATGTTATCCTAAATACCAAACAGTGTAATGGTGCTCGATAATAAAGCAACTTGCCTTCAAATCCTAATTATAATGTGCTTGTTAAGACATACAAGTTTCAAGTGTGTGCTTAATACCCCAGACCCAGGGCAATAAGCACCCGGTGATTTCGCCAGACTCCCACCCCCCTTTTTTTGTTTTATTTTTGGTGTGAAAAATCTATAGAAACCATACAAAACTTCACTTACACCCTCCCAAATTTTACTTTGCACCCCTCCAAACTGAAAACCCTGTAAGCACCTCTGAAACATCTGTTACATTTTGATTATTTTTCACGTTAGCATACGAAGACAAAAATACTTTTCACTCCTGAGGTGTCGTATGATGCATGTTTAAATATGACCGTACCTAAGGAAAATTCAGTGGAGGCCTATTTGAGACTAGGGAAAGCGTTGCTGCTTGTCTCTTTTACTCTTAACCTTTTCATTCAATAGCATGACTGGTTAAGTTTTACTTTATCTACACCAAAGGACACCACCCTATTGACCAATATTATACTGTCAACATCAGTCATTCTTAAAAATTAATTGCCGCTGTTACTTCCATACCCACAAACTGACATGTGTGACATATTCCATCCAGAATATAGTATGATAACCCCCACGAAAATAATTAATTCGGAAAATACGTACTCCAGTCCATTTGGATATGGTGACACGCGCAGAAATACTAATGGTATAGCGAACACTCCTCATATCCTATTGTAATTTTCAAATTAGTTATCATTTGATTGAACGTGGAGGTTAGGTGCGGTCATGTATCTTTACATGTTTCACTCTCGGAACTGGTCAATTAGCGCGTGAAAGAAAATGGCACGCATCCCCATCTATGGCGGATGCATATATAGTCTCATGTATTTCACCCTGATAACACTGGATCATGACTCAGAAAGTTACTTTAATTTGGGTTTCAATACTCTTACACACTTTGGTAACGTACCTTTTAAATTTTACTTCCTTTGGTGTACATAAAGTAAAACGAACCCGCATTACTTCCTACGGCTTTCTGTTTGACATTGCTGTGGTTAGGTTAATGCCCATTCTGCCCTTGTACACAATCACCACTTTCTTCAGTCTAATTACACGGACAATACTACAGGCCTACGTAAACTGTCAACATGACGTTTACTCGATTTAAATCAACAACTGTTTGGGGTACAGATAATTCTGACAAGCAGTACTATTTTATGACAGAATTCATTCATAATGCAATTATGTAGCCGGTTTGTCCTTGAGCAACTTCAAGCAAAACAAAGGATTCCCACTTACCTGGAAAATAGTTGAACGTAACGTCAGACTCCATCCGCCCTAACAGCGGCTGGTTTTCCCGATTTCCCCGTGGAGAATCTATGGTGCCACCGTTTGTAGAAACAGGTGCGAAAGCTAAGTCCGGTATTATCGCAACTTCGTCGTTCAGCACTGCATTAGTGGACAACGGTGGAATCGAGTTATTCGCGCGCGGCTTATCTTCACCTTTTAACGGTACATTTAACTGAGGTTGCTCAGCAGTCATCGAGCTACAGTCAAAAAAAAATTAGTCTAACTTCATGTGTGTTAACTGGTACTAGGCATTATGAAACATGTTGTGTCACAAGTTAAATCGTACCATAAAGTTTCCAAACTCCTATTCACATTCAACAGCTGTGGCCGCCATGTTCCCAGAATGCATTTCGCTCACGTGGGTATGAGATAACTTCCGTTTCTTCGCATCAATGTGACTTCCGGTTTCCAGTGTCTCTTGGCAAAACATCGGACTGGAAGATTTTTTGTTCAGAACTACTTGCAGGGTTGTTCAACTCATTTGGAAACACTTCCGGTACGAATAGCCCACTCTCGCGTGCCCGACTGAAGCCCTCAGTCCAGCAGCTGCAGTTTAGTCTTGCGGATAAGGCGTCGGGAAGCTGATCCAAAGGTCCCGGGTTCGAACCCTCGCGTTAACTTTTACATATTTTCTTTAAACAAAATTAAAGTTTTTTTCGTTTTTTATGTAAATACACAAAAGGAAATTTAATAACAGTTGTGATTTATTTTAAAAGTGGCCAACCAGGGCAGGATGCTTACCAAGCGATAGTGAGGTGTGCAATAGGGATGGCCAAAGAATCCGGATTTTTGGAAGCCGGGTTTGAAATACTTCTCGGAATCTGGATGTGACTTCCGGATATGCAATCTGGGCAGGGGTGCCCATCCCCCAATGATTAGGACGCAGCTCCCCTCATTTCGTAAGTCCATCCTGCTTCAAATAGACAGTATACCCTTTCATTAACTTAACGAATTGTTTCCATTTCATTCTCGTAAGAAATATGACCAAGCCTTTCCAATCTTACAGTTCTTAACTTCTTGCTATATTTCAAATGGAATTACAATGAATATGAAACACATTTGATAGCATGCATATAATATCGATATATTTTTATGAATACATATTGCAACTGAAAGTAGGAACTATTCATAGATTGATCATCATACACAAAGAATGGCTTACATAATAAAAAATGTTCAGATAGTTTTGACCGTTCCTGCAGATTACTAATTAATAACTTCTTTGTTGAATTTACATGAAGAAATTATAGTGGGCAGAAGGCAATTGTCTGTTGTGGAAGAAATTAATCTTTTTTCTTTGAATTTTATTTATGGTCTTTAGGCATCTAAGGCTCAGGCCGGGATGGGGAGGGGAAATGATAAAGGAAGGTGTCGGCCATGGCCTATGTTGAAGGTGCTATCTCGGCATTTGCCTGGTGTGACAGGAAAATAACTGGAAAAACCTCAGTCAGGGTGGTCTCCTGTTCTTACTCTCTCTCTCTCTCTCTCTCTCTCTCTCTCTCTGTCTCTCTGAGAACTCGTGTACTTTCTGCTTATAACTACTGATAGAAACAATAAAAAGAAACTCGTACAATACATTAACGCTTGAGAAATTAGTAAACTAGACGACAACCTGATATGTTTCTAAAAATTCCTTCTGGATTCAACGTTGAGTTCTTCAAGCTCTGCAAACTCCTCAGTCCTCAGGCGAAGATAAAGTACCACTTTCACTTTTGTCTAGAGATAGCTACTATTCGTTCAGTCACATTCTGCTTCCTCATCTTTCTAAATAAACCAACATAAATGAAATCTTTCACCACAGATCATTATATTGTACGGAAAGCTTCTGCAATGCTTCCAGGATCTAGGTTGCAAAATTGATAAATATTTAACCATTTACTTCTTCTGATGTTTGTAAAGACACCAGTATAAAAATCGTCTGTGTAATCTGTATATAAGGCTAACAATTCGTCGACTGAAAATTATAAGGTTATGTGTAACTGCATAATTTCTTAATGTTAATTAGAACCTTATAATTCTCAGCCGACGAACTGCTCTGAAAACTGGCATCGAGCTGCAATAGTATAGTCAATGCGCTAATAGAAAACTCTCGTTCAATCGCCGACAAGTATCTGTAATTAGATCGTTGACTCGAAGTCTCCAACTTCATCAAAACATCTTTTACAAGGTTTCTTATTTGTATTCCTGCAATTTATGTTTTGTATCAAAAAGTTTAAGGTACGCAATCAATGAATTCCAACAATTATCTGTTCCCTACTTCTGTAGCTTACTTTTAGTTAACAATCTCCAGATACAGCCCAATTCCGCCAGTTTCCACTGGTTATATTAACAACAATAAATAGCCTACACTGGAGAGAATTTTAGGAGGAATCAGATCTGGCTTTATTCAAGGAATCATCCCAGCATTTACCTGGTGTGACTGAGCAAAAACAGGAAAAAGCTCAGTTACGCTGGCCGGCACCAGGAATCGAACCCTCCCGATTACAAGCTGAGCATTCTACCGCCACCGACTGCTCTATCTCGTCGAAATATATAGTAACAGAATGGAGTTGAAGGTATGGAATTAGATCGATGAAAAAAAATATGTGGTGCATAACACTTCTGTATGGCTAACATTGCCTCTGCCAACACTGGTAGCAGAATGGACAAGAAACAGATGCACTTATAAATCGAGCGACTAAGTTGCCTGCACACAGATGAACTCTGTGACAGGACCTCATTAAATATCGACTTGCGTGAACGCAAGGAAAAGTTTGCAATTTGTTTGCGAGAAACGGTATTAAATATCAACTTGCCTGGCTTTGGCAGTGACGTCACGTTCAGCAAACTGGGATTTTAAAGACGAAAACTTGCACCCACAAAACTCTGGTCGCAAATCAGTTACAGGCCGACTTGTATTGACTGGCTTCGATAAATATATTAGTATGAAGCTAAAATTAACTTGTGCAAATATTATAAACGGAACAAAGTGCTATTTGGCATGATTAAATAATAATTTCAATGTCCTTCCTACTCACAGTAGAAGCAGGAGACACTATTCAATTAGGATATGAACTCTAGTAAATACCTTATACATGTTAATGTTAGGTCACTGGCTTTATTTACATATTAGGACTAATGTTTGTGAAGTAAGCACATGCATTTAATGAATTTAAATGAATTATTCGGGAGAACGTTCTTATTTATTTTCTTCAGTAAGAATATGGACATTAAATACAAACGTGAAATTTTAATCTGCACGCAGTTTGAAAACACGCACCATGAAGAATGTATTTGTACTAATAGCGTACTGGTACCTTTGTACATTGTGTGGGAATTGACTTTTTCAAACTATGTCATTATATGGCCTTTCATGTATGTTCAGATAGCATCTGAAACAATTTGTGTGTATTTCAGGCCATTTAGAACCACATAGTATTGTTTGTGAACAGAATAAAAAACGAAATGCGAAACATTAACATGTATCAAGTACCTACAGAATTTGAGTGTATTCCCAGAGTATCTTCACGATTAGTAATTTACTATATTAGATACTTCCGTAATATGGCATTCTGTGTTATTAAAACGTTGTTACTTTCATTATTTCTAATGCGTAGAATGCAGAGTTTGATATTAAAGCAAGGGGTGATGCGAATGCAAGGACGCATACGCCCTTCTACATTGCGTCCTTCCACTCACATTACCCATTGATTTTGCACCACATTCTGCATTCTACGAATCCGAAATGAGGAAGTCAGTGTGAAATATATTCGACGCCATACAACACGAGTACCTAATTGTAAGAATTATTTCGTGATTAACTCAGCAAGTTTTGTTACCCCTAGCAGTGAGTGATTCAAAGTAGTGTCTTATTATATATATATATATAAAACTAGCTCCTTCGATATACTGTCCGTGATTTTTGTAACAATTCCG
>JAGDQP010076929.1:0-10003 GCA_022664845.1 Lepisma saccharinum
AAATGATTAAATATGAGGTCAAAAGTCAGGAAAAAGTACAAAATCTAGCTTTGCTTCAGAAAATTTACCCTCAGGGGCTCATATCCGTGTGAAGATGCCGGAACATACTTTTCGCAAAGCTTTGGAACGTACCTCCAAGACAAACAGGGAATTACGAGGCTCGATGACTTCTATACTTCCCTTTCTCTTCTTTTTTTTAACACCTCCTCACTGTGGAAAGTGGTAAAGTTTGATAATTTACCCTGGAAATGCTACAGCTGAGGGTGATTTCTCAACAACTCTGCTCTTATCATAATCCATTGAGAACATACAATGATAGCACTAAGGAGAGTGCACGATGCTGTTATCAATGGACATTTCGGTAATATTTTTGTATTGCAATAAAAAATTCTTCTATTAAAGCAGACTACGGAAAACATTTTCTTTTCTTTCTGTGATGATTTTATCAAGAGTTATAAAGACTTGCTTCAAAAGTGTCTCAGCCTTGCGCTTAATCGGGCGCCGCCATGTCATGACGTAATCAGTCTTCCGACTGCTTGTCACTGACATACAAATTGTATTTGATTTGTTAGTATTGTTAGAGAAAGATCGCAAAAATGGATCGAAAGAAATAGTGTAATTGGTGAATAGCGTTTCTGTATGCCTTATCATAACATTTAGTTTAGTTTTATTCATTTAAAATTGATTTTTACTTTTAATACTATTTAAGATATTGATAGTTTGGTAGCTTCAACACTAATTTATATAAGCTTTTTTTTTTTTTTCATTTTTATGATTAAATCATAAGATATCTTCTAATAATGCTCTTTAGAACTCTTGTATTTAAAAAGAATTACCTCTTTTTTCTGTAAAAAATGTGGGTTTTTACATCCGACAATCGTATACTTTTTTAATGAATGCTAGTGAAGTATTTTTCAAGAACTTAAAAGCACATGAATTAATAGTGCTCGTTACTGCCATCTGTAAACAATTTAACGTACTTGTAGCCCGTGAATACATTGAATGGTTTTAATATGTCATTGTAAAAAATAATAATAAAAGCATGTAAGAAACAAAAACGTAAATTGAAACTTTTACATTGAAGTTACTCTTGCGTTTTGTGAAGTAAAATAAAACACGGCCTTTGATAGGATTCGAACAGCCTTAGGTGAAAGTATAAAAAATTAAGTTGCATGCGCTAACAAACTGAGCTAAATGGACAATACGTCAACAGTTGTACGAACTAGCGATAAGAAGAGCATTGCAGGTTAAGACTGCTCCCTCTCTATATTTCGTGCAATTTCTGTTATTAAAAACATGTATTGGGGTTTTAACTTATTGAAGTGTGTTTTGCAGATTTGTACATTAATTATTCGTTAAATGATGATGTGAATGTTCTCTCTCTTTCTCGATTTTTCGTTTTCAAACTTCTGAATAAGGAACGTAACATAGGGAGGAGCATATAGCTTCGGAAATAGTACGAACTGATTACGTAAACCAATCAGAGGATGATTTTCGTTGTATGACGTAGGAGATTAAATTCTCAGTATTTCATGCTATATTTCTACGTAACGGAAAACCGTAGCGCTGAAATTTCAAAAACATGTTATTTAATCCGATGTACATACACAAACAAATTGTAAAATATATAAGGAAGGGGAAAACGTAAATGTCCATTGCAAAGGAATCCATAGTATTATCATAAGGAAAATGCTCATATATGCAAGATCTGCTCGGAGGCGATATAAAGATTATTTGAAAACACAGCATAATACTAAGGAAATAGACGAAAATTTTGTAAAAAAAAAAAAAAGAAAGAAAGAAATCATGAATGAAATAAAGAAACTGGAAGATGAGCAAAAGAAGTTGAGAGAAAAATCTGGAACGGAGCAAGACGAACTTCCCCAGTAAATCAAACTTTTGCGGAAGATGCAAAATTAACATCTGTTTATATTGTTGAAACTTCTATTTTCGTTCTGATGATATTGTTTATTGAAATAGTCTAAAATTCATTGCTTATTTTTATAGAATTTAATCATATGTATGTTGTAGTTGTTAGCATTTTCTTTGGCTTGACTTATATAACACGTTCATGACGGAAAAAATGTAAATTTGGGTTATTTTAATCAGTACATTTGCAAAATATTTTAGTAAAAACTTTGTTCCTGTAATTTTATTGTAAAAAAAAAAAGTAATAAAACCATAAAATTTACTACTCAGGTGAGAGATGGGCAGCTATGGGGCTGGTGGAGGCTTGTAAAAGAAAACAAAATATTCTGCAAAAGTTAAAATTGGATAGTCTGAGAGTCAGCAATGTTTTAAAAATCTGGTCAAAAAATGTCATGAAATTTAAGTTCCCAAATTTTGAGGGCACCCTGTACGAATTAGGAAAGGCTATGATGATGTGTCAATGCCCCAGATATCCGAAACTCAGATCCGGATTGTGATAATTGTGATTATAGTCAAGTTAAGTTAGCTTGGGACCCGGCCTGACCCGGTGAACCGATTTAGGTCTCCTCACCCGGAGAACAAAGTGGAATATTTGATTATTTCCTTGCGTTTCAGGGGAGACCCAGATCGCAGGTGTTACCCCCTACAGCACGAAACTGGAGCTCATTATTCTCAGACCGAGTTAATCGAGTCAAGTTTTAAACCGGATTACGTATATACTGGTCAGGTCGGGGAACCAAAACTGACCTGGTTTCAGTTCTGCCATGCTACTTCCTCTATATAAGTTAGTTTTTTTTTTCTTTTTTTTTCACAATTTTAGAGGAATTCAGTATTTCAATATTCCGATATTGTTAAGTATATTAATACTGTTCGGTATTACCCAGCAAGTCAGGAGACTTCGGCGGGCGGGTTTCGGGCGGGGTTACGCCTCTATGCCAACCCCGACGACACCGACAGCGGCTAGCAAAACGGCCCGAAGACCCATCGCCACTTATGGATCGCGCCGACCAGGCACGTATCCCGAGTTTGGTTTTGGGGGAGGAACAAGAGCTTCTGGGGGGGGGGAGAGTCTAAGGTGTGTCGGCATGAAATGTGGTATGTATAATTAAGCCTACTGGTATACTATTTTTCCATGAAACAGTTTGGGGGGTCCGAACTCCCCGAACCCACCCTCTAAATACGTCCCTGGGGCCGAAAATTCCCCGACTACTACTTGAGCGGGCCGCTGTCGGGGTTGGCATTTGGATTGATGGGTCGGTATATCGATATTTCGGTATTTTCGGTGTTATCGGTATTATGATATTTCAGTATCTTCGGTATGGGCGATACCGAAGTTTCGGTATTCCAAAATACTCATACCGATTTCCGTATATCGATATTTTCGACAGGCCTAGCGCAGCCCCTATATATAAATCCACTATGACAAAGAAGTACCACAGAGAGCATTATAAGTAACATTACAAAACAACTTCTGGCGTGTTCTACCTCTTATACGGTTCAAAAAAAAAAAAAAAAAGTATCAGAAAAAAAAAAGTATCAGCCATAGATTTTGGTAATATTTTTAATGAGTTCTTTCTGGAAAATTACGGGACTTATTATTTTATTTTCTCGAAGAAAAAAAAAAATCTGCCGATATTAATTTCTAAAATTCACTGTTGAAATTACTGAAGCTCAAAACGTAGTATGCAGCACTACTTCTGACACGACATATCTTAACTAATTAACAAAGTCCTTCCTTTTTCAGGATAGATATTTGTCTGTAGTTTGTGATTTCGAAAGATTACTTCCATACCATTTACACAGGGTGTTCAGAAAATCCGGCAACTTTCAAGAAATAATCGAAAATTCCGAGATCTCGGAAATTTTATTCTTTTCCGAAACAAAGTTTACAGCGTTGAGTAACCAATTCTAGAAACTTTCGGAAAAATACACTAAAGGTTGGGAATAATATTTTCACTAACCACAATGTTATAGTAAATATAACTCAGTAACCGTGAGAGAGATCTCAGGACCCATTTGTTCTAAAGCAAATTATACATCGTACTTATATTTGAATGAAACGATGCTTATCTTTTCTTTCACTCTTGAAAGAAATTTGGCGGAAAGGGAAATTTGACCCCACCAATATCGGTGCCCCATTTACCCTAACTGAGTCCCTATAGGAGACATAATAATGTAACCCATGCTTTACACAATATGCCCCAGTTTGGGAAAATTCTGCTCACACGGTAATTTTTCAAAGTGAGAATTTTGAAAAGCCAAAATTACCAGTTTGTGACGCCATTACTCCACATACGATTTCAATATGGTCAACCATATTTGGTGTAGCAGAGAAAGCTTGTACCGTTCCTGAGCTTTGGCTCAAAATGCTTATGAGAAAACCGCTTACATCAATCCCTAGATTAATATCTATTCTTTGGTCAGTGCCAAAAAGGAACTTGAAAAGATGGAGCATTAAATGTCATGAAACAAGAGGGAAGTGTGTTGCATCCTTTACCTCATTCTCAAATTGGTAGAGAGGGTTTAGTGGAATGTAGAATAGTCAAGTTCAAATGAACGCATGATCTTTGTGCTTCATAATTCTTTGGTAAATATATTTCTCTCCCTGGTCACTCTCCATGCACAAATCACCATGTAAATTAAGCCATTTGTTTACGCTTTTCGTTACACGGTGTAGGTATTTGTGACTTGCAGGGTTTGTGTAACGACATTTAGAATTTGATTGTAATCCTGTCCAAAAGCAAAATTCAATCCTGTATAAAACGGACTTGTGTTTAATGATATGGTAGCAAGTTCATAACTTTCTCAATCGAACGTACGATATCTTAGATCGGAGGATTGTTAGGTCTACACGGAAATAAAAAATACGGAACAAAACCAAATGCACGTAAGCATAATGCACCTTAAAGAATTGCACAGCCGCGTTGGGTTATTCCTAAGTCATTCGAGATGGTTTGTTGAAAGATCAGCTCAAATTGTATTATACATCTTATCTATCAGTGGAAGCAGTCACTGCCGGCTGTAAGCAAACAGCATTTGCAGAGAATTGGTAGTGGCGTGGTGTTACAATGGTCAGCATAAGTAACTGTCAACTGGGAGAACCTGGTTAGAGTCCCGGTTAGGTGGTGGTGAATTTTTCCGTGTTAGTATCAAACATCATTTTAATGTTTATAAAAAAGCGTAAATATCGTATTTTATACAGATTCCTAGTCACACAGGTTATTCTGTGCATTAAAATAGCTAATACCATATACATCCAACTAATCTTCAGAGTTGCGCTCTCAGTCAATGCTTAGTTAGTCGAGAACTGGCAACAGTATCTACTTTTTCTGAAGCCATTTCACTTGTATTAATTTGATCTTATTGACTATAACTCACAGATAGTCCTGCGTGAGTAAATAACAATTTTTCCTTACTTCCGCAGTTTAACGAGTAAACACTACACACTCAAATAAAAAAAGAAAAACTGCCGCTGAAACAATAAAAGTGTTGCTGTTTATGTACGACAGTGTAACTACAATACACGTGGTTGAAATTTCAAAATACTGTTAATATATAGTATTCAGTAAGTCTTGCTTTTATCTTTCAACTAATTTCTCACATATTCGAATTCTAAAAATTTAGTCCAATCTAGTTTCCTCAACTTTAGTAAAGTTAGCATGTGAATTTTGAAGTTTGTTTATCAAGCAAATGACTTCGATGTAACACTGCAGCAAAACTAAATTCACAATGAATAGTTAAAACAGAAAATGCTAATTTGAGTGATATAACACCACTTTAAAAAACAAGTGATGATAAAATGACATGCTCAAATCGCTGACAATAAATAATACGAATAGTAACAGTAGAGTACCCCACGTACAATTGATCCCATTATAACGAAAGTGTTTCCATTACTATATAAATGAAAGGTTAAGTGCTACACTAGTCTAAGAAAAAGGTTAGAATCCTTGAATAGCACTACATGTCACTTTACCGGCAAAACGGTTCCATAACGTTATTTTGTCTGCATAAATTGGTCGATGAGGTCCTACTATGTTGGATTTTTATAAAATAAACCATACAACCTCTTGTATCAGTAAATCTTTTGATCCTCTGAGAAACGAATCCATCAGTCTATTGTTTTCACTTTCCACACTTTATGAAAGTCCTTCCTTTATTCTACCTGCAGATACATTACACTGTATACTGTATTAACACTGGTGCTTCTTTCCATAGCATACAAATATACACACCCTTGCCCGTAAGCAACACGCAATGCAAAAAAAAAACCTTAAATAGCGATTACGCATTACAGAAAGTGGTAATGTAGCAAATGTAGCAACAACAATGTTACAACGCACAAAAATATTTCAAATGATACGTGAAAAAGGCTAGCCTATGCCATTATCACCTGACTTTTTTCGGTACCAACAAAACTAGCAGTGAAAATCTATTCTACTCTATGAATAGTTTCCTACTCATAAATTCAATTACTACTCAGTTTCTTAGTATACGGAGAAATACTGCCAGTTGCTAACGAATTTTTATTCAAGTAACTTACTACATGCTTGTGCACATGCATGTGAGCTGTGCATTCCTGTCAATGTTGAAGCTATCACACGTGTTACGAATTACAACTAAAAAATTCTCGCTATTATGCCCACGGCATTAAATAGTGTTGTCAGCCCACACACAATAAGAAGCTTTTAGACACAATTTAGTAAATCAGACTCTGTAGTCATGATGGCTGGGCTGAAACGTTTTTTTTTTTTTAATCCAATCCTTACAAAATTTGTCACAGTGCCACAAAATTCGTGAAAAATAATTATAGCAACTCCATAATAATAATATTCTCTCATTACGTAAAAACTCTTTCATAGCATTACAACGTGTGTTCGACAGGGTGTCTACTAAATAATTATGTTCAAATTCCGGATCTTTTCCAGGTTTATTTGTTTCTCCAGATAATTTAGAACAATTTGTTCCCCTTCCAAGTATAGCCATTTTTTTTCTCCCCGTGAACAAAAATGTTTATCAATTATAAGAAGCATAAAAAAGCACACACAATTCTTTTAAATCATTGTAAAACATGAGAAAAAATGTTTATGTAGTACCGAACATTCACTTTCGAGAGATTTCAAACAAGAAAGTAGAATGTCCGCTACCAGGACTGTTGAAATAATAATAATAATAAAAAAAAAACTGCTGTAACTAACAAAAACAAAAATTTAATACAACCTAAATAAATGATTTTTTTTTTTTAAAAAAAACTTCTATCAGAAAAATTACTTCATATCCATCAGATCCAAAATTTAGAAAATACAAGGGTACTATCATTAATGTACTGGTAAGTTGTACGTTAATTCTAGAAAATATAGATTGATTTTCTGCAAATATGATTAAAACTGCTTAGCAAAATTTAGTAACACTAACAAATACCCTTTAAACCAATGGTTCTCAACCTCCTCCTGTTGGCGGTACTTTCCTTTGTAGTGCATTCCCACGGCACACTAACGTACAAGTTGGGAACAATGTGGAAGACTAAGGTGTAAACAAACCAATAATTTTCCAGCAAATTAAATATGTTTTGCTTCATTAACATTTATAACTGTTCCGTTTTTTAAAGTAAGTATTGTGTGAAATTATTTGAATTTATTTTTACCAACAAAATTACAGTCTCATCGAGGCGCAAACAGCAAATCTTGCGGCACACTGGTTGAGAACCACTGATATGAACAATGACGACTTTAAAATGAAGAACTGATGTGCCTCTCAAAACCCAATTTCGCAACACACTTGGTTCATGGTTGTTTTAACTAAATTCTTCTCGGATGGGGAATGACCAGTTACTTTATATAAAAGCATTCATACCATGTACGATTGATTTGCTTTTTTTCCCTCGAAAGCAAACAAAAATGTGTTTATCAATTAGCCGAATGATCAAGCTCGATGTGAAGGAAAGTTGTTTAAATACAATAAATCAATATCAATTTAAATACTACATAGGGAAATTACGGCAATTTAAAAACTCAGTTTAATATAATTGAAGAACGTAACCACATTCGCTTACTCAGAAAAGGTATCAAAACAAGCATGAATCGAGTTGAGAAGAAACGTAGATGAAATAATTATACAGAGAATTAAATAGAAAGAAGTATAGTTGATATCAGTTTTGGCACCCTCGGTGTCGCAAAATTCCTATTCACTAGTCTGAGTCTGAGGGGTTTCTAATAAAAATTAATAACTTAAAGTGACTCATTCTGCGGCCTTCAAATTACAAATTCAAAAACTTTCTTTATTCTAAATACTAATATTAGAATATTAATAAAAGTGAAAATGAAACTTTGGCTAATTCCTGGCTGGTAGCCACCCTGTTCTCAACTGTGTACTGTCACTAACTTCCTTATGTAATAGCTACCAGCTTCTTACTTTATAGTCTTGTACACAATATACCGTTCACAAATGATAAATTGCCAATCAATAAAATTAGATGCAATGGTGAAACAAAAGTTCCACACCACATTCCACGCAATATGTAGTTATTTCTTATCTACCACTCCTTTTCAAATAGACTAAGTATTCACCTTTCAATTTTCCATAGAATCATTACTTGATGCCTTTTCATCGTATTTTTTTACCCCACCCTTCTCCATCACGACAGTTATTTTCCCAAATTTAAAGATAGTTAACAAGGTAGAATAAAAAAGGATACTTACATAGTGAAATCTTGAGACAGGAGTACACGAACCTCACAAACACTATAGAAAATTAATACGATTCGCAATTGCGTTTTCACCTAGTAGGAAGGAAAATGGGCAGAGCGGACAAGTGCGGGAGTGGTGTTAAGGAAACGCCATATTGGCAATGAAGCTGGGTAACAGCGTGACCAGGTTATGGACGAGGGAATAAAACTACATGGGTCGGAGAAAACACCAAGTGGATAAGAAAGTGCAAAGGTTACTAGGAGCAGGTAAGGAGCTTCACGAAAAATAAGAGCGTAAAGAATCAAGGGGGAAATAAACAATAAAGGAAGATAGAATAAAACGAAAGTGCAACTAGAGACGGAACAAGGACGAGAAAGGACAAAGAAGACGGCACTGCCTTGCAAGGAGTTACAGGCAGTTCAGGCCGGGTTCATGGTTGGCGAAAAGGATGAAGATTGAAAAGGTGAGGGATATCAACAATATACTCCCATATATATATATACAGATGCTTATCAGAATAATGGAAACACCTGTAGTTGGCAACACGTCAGATGTATGGGTTGGCAGTGGTGTCGTGGCGCCGGACTGCTGGTGGTGGTGTGTTAGGTCGGTCTCCATACTACGTCAGGCGTCGTGGAACAGGAGTGTGCAGTGGCTGCAGCAGACGGAGGTAGTGTAAAATGGGAGACCTCTCAGATTTTCAAAGAGGGCAAATTGTTGGTGCGCGGTTATGTGGAGTGAGTGTGACGGCAGTGGCTAGTGTGTTAGGTGTGTTGCCAGGGACAGTGTCGAAGGTGATGACGGCCTACACAACACACGGGAAAACCACATCGGGGAAGCGGAACAGTGGGCGGAAGAAAAGCATCAGTGACAGGGCACGCCGGGTATTAAAGCGCATTGTCACGCGGAACCGTCGTGCCACTGCGGCGCAAGTGACGGAGGAACTCAATCAGCACCTCCCCCAACCTGTTTCGACAATCACAGTCCGCCGCGAATTACATGACATGAACTTACGGGGTCGTGTTGCACGGTCCAAACCTCTCATCAGGGACCAGAACGCTTTAGCACGCCGCAAATGGTGCCGCGACCATGCAACTTGGACCGTTGACGACTGGAAACGTGTGGTATGGTCGGATGAGTCACCATTCACCCTATTCCAAACCACGGGCCGTGTTTATGTGTGGAGAACGCCCAAAGAAGCGTATGATCTGCAGTGTCTCCGCCCAACTGTGAAACATGGCGGCGGCACGGTGATGCTGTGGGCCGCAATATCATGGTTTTCATTGGGTCCTGTGGTCACACTTCGCGGACGCATCACTACCAACGATTATGTCGCAATTTTAGGAGACCACTTGCATCCTATGGTCCGGATGTTGTTCCCGGACAAT
>JAGDQP010076930.1:0-10003 GCA_022664845.1 Lepisma saccharinum
GTTTTCCGAAATTTCGTTATTGCTTTTCATTTGTACAGATCCTTAAACATATGAAACCTCACACACACAAGAAGCAACGTTGGTACGGAGGCATCGTAATTGCTCTCACTTCGGAATGGAATTTGGTGCTCTTATACTGCCGGCAATTTGGCCTGAAGTTTTCAAGGGGTTTCTTCAGTCCCACAAGGTGAATATCAGGGTGGTACCTCAACTGAAGACTTGACCGATTGATACGTAAACTTAGTACGTAAAGCATTAAAGTCATCCTCAAGGCTGGATTTAAAAAAGCGTTTCATGAGCATAAATAAGCCATACAACTGAAAATTATCTTAGTCCCTGTTTTTCTTGAAAAAATATGAGGAGCCACAAATACAAATTATATAGAGTTTAATGTGAGCTATTACTGGCATATAATGTATGGGCTTAGAAAATGACAAAATATAGTAAACGTAAAAAAGTGTACAAAAGTGTACAAATATGTACAGTAGGTGAGAATAAAGTATACCAGATATAGTGTCTCGTTTGTGCTAAAAAATGTACACATTGTGCACCAAGAAACATAGTGCTTTAAAGGTGCTGAAAAAGTATATGCAAATCATTACAATTTTGCTTGGAACACATTCTAACACTTTCACAGCATTTTTTTACATAATTCGTACACTTTTAAAACAGATTCCCGCTTTTGAAAGTGCCCTGAAAGTGTAAGAAAGTGTGTTTTTTTTTACAGTGTAAGGTGAGCAGGCCATGTAGCTTGGATAAAAAAAAACGAAGATTATAATCTATTTTGTTTGGAAGGCCGGATGGAATGAGACCATTGGAAAGACCGAGACGTCTCTGGGAGGACAATATTAGAAGATATATTCGAGAAGTAGGTGTTCGTGATGAAAACGGGCTTGGTTTTGCTTAGGATAGAATCCAATGGCAAACCCTTTTTTACTGTGGCAAGGACCTTGCGAGTTCCATCAACCATAGAGTGAATACGTTTTAATACTAGCTATACTAGAGAGGGAGGAACGCATAAAAATAGAACACGTTAAAGTAAATAAGATCCTTTGGAAATTACCCGATTCATTTGAAAACAACATAACTGAAAAAACTTGAATTCAAATGGCGACATTATGTAGGTTGATACATAGTTTGAATTATTATATGTTACCACTTTTATCATACAGGAACTCACAAAGAGAAATTTAAGTTTTTTTACTTGCTTCACTCAAAAAAATAATCAACATAAAATATTTTAGGTTCAAAGTAATATTTTGTTTCCCATGAACTCTTAAAGTCAGTAGATAACATGGTAGTCCAACTACAAACGATGTCAATTTGTGAAGGAAAATGTACTTTCACAAAACACTTTTACGAAACCATCAAATTACATATTTCGTAAACTTTATGTTTACGCGTAGTAACATTTTGTTCGTAATATACAAGTTTTAATTATGTTTTCTTAAACCAACGTAAGCATGTCGGATTTTTCTAGGTAACATTACGTTTCCCCCTACAAATACAACTCGAAGTACATAAAATGAAATTTAACACGTACAAATAGACAAATACATCAAAACCATTCCTTAAGTTCGATGCTCTAAACAAATGAACTTGAAACGCATCAAACAGTAATTATGCATCCTGGTATATAATATTGACACATGTAGCTGACTAAATTTCATTCGAAGATACTTGATGGCTTCAAGTGCACAATCCGAGAAACACCGTTTGATATTTATTGCAAATGACCATATTCTCAGGTTCTCGCCTATAACATTTACGAGACAGACTTCATTAACATACGTAATTATATATTACGAAAACGGCTCATATTTTGAAACATAAGTTTAACCGTCAAGGAAAAAAATAACGTTATCAAACAAATCGAAAACTATGAGAATTACTAATAATTTTTGGATTTTAATTGTCCAATGTTCGAACGTTTTAGCAGAATGCCATTGTCCTTGCCACTTGTTTTGTTGAATCGTGAAGAAGTGATCAGGAATACTTAAAGCTGATTCAAAGCTCACATCACTAGTTTTCCTTAACTAAGGCAACCGAAAATTAATTTCTTCCTTTTGCGTTGTTGGAATATCTCTTTCCACGCTCAAGGAAACAAACATGCGAGAATAGCAGGACCATAATTAATTTGCAATATTATCGCTTGAAAGTTTTCTCAAATCTGACAAGTGACGACACACAAAATCTGAAACACAATGTGTATGATAGAACATTATGGCATATAGAGATCACCATTACTTAAAGCTTTCGACCAGTGGACAAGCAGAAAGGGGAATTGGAATTTTGATGAATTTAATTCTTATTAACATTCTAAACGAAGTTGTAATTTTAAGGACGGGACCTACAGATTTTAGTAAAGTGAGTTCGAAACTAAAAGTTTTATTAATCCAATATCTATTTTTAAAAGTTTAAGTCATATGGAACTTTCCCAATGTAATATTGACTCAATGTAGAAACGGGTACCATGAGCAGCATTACCAGTTTTGAAGCAGTGTTACCAACTTACAACAAAGATTTATATGAATGACTGTAAAAAATTCCTAAACCGCCCTTGTCTAAGGCATATAAATTTTGGGAAATCGACAAAACACTTGTAATACACTATTTATTTTGTATACTACCAATTTTTTTTTCAAAGCTAGCCCTTTGCTTTCTTATGATAATTAAATAATTTTTCAGACGTTCTGGAATCATAAAACCTTACTTGTGTGTTAGAAAATAGAAAATGAACGAAACAACGCCAATATCTCAATTTTACATATCCGTGGACAAGGGCGCTTTTGGAAATGTACTACACATATGCAAGATCACATATATTTAAACGGTACAAGTAACAAGAAAAAATATTAGATTATTTCAAAAGTTCTGTCGTTCCTGGCAACTTTGTTTCCTTTCAAGCACTGCTGCTGTAGTACACAAACATAAACAGTAAGTACGTTTTTCGTGAGGAGAGATGTGTGGTCCGTATACTACAGTCAAATTTCTGTTGTGGTTTGAAAATGTTGAGTTCTCTTCCAAGTGACGAAAATATACGACATTGTATGTTCTACGAATTCCGTACAGGAAACATGGAAAGACTTCAGCAGACAACATTAACGAAGTGTTTCCGTAAGCAGTGAGTGTAAGGACATTCCAGATAGCTTAAAAAATCAAAGTGGCGTTTTCTCATTATAGCATGTTCGAGGTTTGGTCGACCTTCCCATGTTGATCAAGCCCAGCTTCGACCTATGGTGGAAGACAATCTGCAACAGACATTACATGAAATCGAAAGAACATCAGGTGTTCTCCGCGTAACAGCAATCTGACATTTACATGAAATGGGAAAGACAAGCAGGGCTGGAAAATGGGTTGGGTATGCTTTGACGAAAAACCAGAAAATGAAACACTTTAACATTTGTGCTTTTATTTTGTACCGACACCAAAAGACCCCTTCTGTGAATCTGTAATCTCATTGAGATCCCTTTCCCTCTGGATCAACTCCTTTGTTTGGGGTCGGCCAGTTTGAAGCAGAAGACTTTAAGTACACTTTGCTCTCCTTCGTTGCATGCTTCAGTGTGTTTTATTTTAGCGTCTGAGCTTATTTTAGATTTATTTTTTTAATTTACTTTTGGACCGCGTATGTGTCCGGTTGTCAGTATGTCCTAGTGGACCGAAGGCAACGACGTGCCCATGATTTATTAGGTTAAGTTAGGTATTGGCGCTTCCTGTTGGGATAGCACGCGACGTTTCGCAGCGATCCACTCGCATCATCAATGTGGCACTTTACAATGTCTCAGGAAGTACACAACAAAAAAATCAAGGAAAATGGTTTGGAAGACCTAGTGCACCTACCATATAGCATCATTGATTGCTACGGGTGATTATCATTTGTTTCGATCCCTGCAACAGTTCTTAGCTAATAAATATTTCCAAACGTATTAGGCTGTTGAACAGAATATTGAAATGTATTTGGCCTCTAATCTCACTGCGTATTTTTGACATGGTACCGACACCCTGGTTTGCAAATGCGAAAAGGCGATAGACTGTTATACCGCTTATCTTCGACGTAGATTTGCTTAGGGAATGTTATGTAGAGCTAATTATCAATAAAAGATGGATTCTAAGAATCATCAAACTCTATTTTGTCAGCTAACTAATATGTAATCGCATAGCTCCGGACCCACCTGTCTACTGCCGTAGTCAGTGTTGAGAGTTGCGTAACTGAATTGTGACTGTTCAGTGATAGGTTAAGATTACGACTATTTACTTGCACCTAGGATTTAGTATACTTGGATAAGTTACGAAATGCTGACTCTGCCTGGCCCACGTGTAACAAGGACAATCGCCCAGACATAACCCTGTCCTTCCTTTGGCCTCTTGTTACCCCTGGCCATACCCATTTCCAGCGATCCGGAACTATGCTGTATTGTATCGTACACACACATTCCACGATGTACACGTTAGCTGTATTGTTTCCACATCTCATGATTTTCACATCACGACACTCTGCTCTGTCGGTGTAATGTCCTTTGGTTAACAACACCTTGTCTACCGCGTGTTTCTAATAACATATTACATATAACATACTACATATCTGACATACACCTGTTCAAGAAATTGAGCTCTCTATTTTTGGGGTAGTCTGAGAAAAGAAAAAAATACATTAACAATTGTATCACTTTACAATAAATCAAAATTATAAAATCTTCAAATATGTATGCTATACTTATTAGTGTTAAAGTTTATATGATTTGGCATTTCAAACAAATAATTTTTTTAAAAAATAAAAAAAGTATCGAAAAATTATACAAAAAAACACTTCACTATTTCACAAAACAGTATCATTTGATCGTTCATTCTGCTAAGAATGTTTATAGTTCATTCTAATCTTTAAATGAAAAAAATATCAAAATCAATAATTATTCATTGAATAAATAAAACAAAAATCAATCTATCAATGAATAAATAAATAAATCGTCGAATAGATATAGTTCAGTTCACTAAAAAGTAATTAATCAGGAATAAAAATGTCCACACCACCAATATCAATCACCATAAATGTTCACTGCACTCTCTTCGTCAAAATAAAATAAAACTATAGTTCCATTAATCACATCAAAATATAAGCAAGTTCTGCACCAAGTTCATATAAGATATGTCTCTTCTGCCATCAAAATTGAACATCACCAATGGAAAAATAAATTTGCTTGTAAATAAACGAAATTGGGAAAAATATCATACTTTCTTCATTCGGAAGTTCGTATATTAATAGATAAACTTTATCAACCACAAGTGTTTGTTTATCTTTCCAGGTAAAAAATACATGTACACTGTAACACATGTTTTATGTTCTGACTGTAAACACAGTTCATTGTCGTTATTCGTAGTAAACATCGCCATCTGTTATCACTGACTGTAGTAAACAGGAAAGTTCATAGCATTTAGCCAGTGAGTTCATGATGGTCGTGTATAATGTCGTTAATATATTATGATTTCGTTGTGGAAACGTCATCAACTTGATGTAACTTTGCAAAGTCATGGTATCCTAAAGGGAAATATGTATTGGTATTGGTACTAAATTTATAATACTAAATACTTCTGTAATACTAAAGGCTTTACAAAGTTGCATCAAGTTGACGTTTCTACAACAAACTCATAATATGTTTCTGATGTTTAATTTTGGTGGCAGAAGAGACATATCTTATATGAACTTGGTGCAGAACTTGCTTATATTTTGATGTGATTAATGGAACTATAGTTTTATTTTATTTTGACGAACAGAGTGTGGTGAACATTTATGGTGATTGATATTGGCGGTGTGGACATTTTTATTCCTGATTTATTATTTTTTAGTGAACTGAACTATATCGATTCGACGATTTATTTATTTATTCATTGATTGATTGATTTTTGTTTTATTTATTCAACGAACAATTATTATTTGATTTTTGATATTTTTTTCATTTAAAGATTAGAATGAACTATAAACATTCTTAGCAGAATGAACGATCAAATGATACTGTTTTGTGAAATAGTGAAGTGTTTTGAAATTTTTGTATACTTTTTCGATACTTTTTTAATTTTTTAAAATTATTTGCTTGAAATGCCAAATAATAAGAACTTTTACACTAATAAGTATGGCATACATATTTGAAGATTTTATAATTTTGATTTATGGTAAAGTGATACAATTGTTAATGTATTTTTTCTTTTTTCAGACTACCCCAAAATAGAGAGCTCAATTTCTTGAACAGGCGTATGTCAGATATGTAGTATCTTATATGTAATACGTTATTAGAAACACGCGGTAGACAAGGTGTTGTTAAACCGACAGAACAGAATGTCGTGGTGTGGAAATCGTGAGATGTAGAAACAATACAGCTAACGTGTACATCGTGGAATGTGTGTGCACGATACATGACAGCATAGTCCCGGATAGCTGGAAATGGGCATGGCCAGGGGTAACATGAGGCCAAAGGAAGGACGGTTATGTCCGGATGATTGTCCTCTTGTTACACGTAGATAGGCAGAGTCAGCATTTCGTAACTTATCCAGGTATACTAAATACTAGGTGCAAGTAAATAGTCGTAATCTAAACCTATAACTGAACAGTCACAATTCAGTTACACACCTCTCAACATTGACTACGGCAGTAGACAGGTGGGGCCGGAGGTATGCGATTACATATTAGTTAGCTGACGAAATAGAGTTTGATGATTCTTAGAATCCATGTTCTATTGCCAATTAGCTCTATCTAACATTCCCCAAGCAAATCTACGTCGAAGTCAAGCGCGACGTATAACAGTCTATCGCCTTTTAGCATTTGAAAACCAGACTGTCGGTACTATGTAAAAAATGCGCTGTGAGATTAGAGGCCAAATACATTTCAATATTCTGTTCAACAGCCTAATATGTTTGGAAATATTTATTAGCTAAGAACTGTAGCAGAGATCGAAACAAATGATAATCGCACGTCGCTATCAAGGAGGCTATAAGGTAGGTGTAGAGGACCCCCAAAACCATTTTCTTGTTTTTTTGTTGTGTGCTTCCTGAAACATGCAAGCGAACGTTTTCGTGCAGCAATAGAAACCTTATTCTGTTGGCTAGGTAGGCAGCCTAAGTGCAGTTGTCGCTTGTAAACATGTGAGTTGAGCATAATAGATTTCAAATGTTACTTTTGTCTCTAGGGTTAAGAAACTCATAATGATTTATACGCCAACGTTTTCACCAAATTCACATAAACAATTTATTCTCTTGTAGATCAAGTTTCGGCCAGTCACGCTGTGCTAACCATTGTCTTTTGCGCGTGGGATTATGATAGAACACTCACTTTCCATCACGTGTATTCATCCGATTCACAGAAGGGGTCTTTTGGTGTCGGTACAAAATAAAAGCACAAATGTTAACATGTTTCATTTTCTGGTCTTTCGTCAAAGGATACAGAACCCATTCCTCAGCCCTGTTTGTCTTTCCCATTTCATGTAAATGTCAGAATGCTGTTACGCGGAGAACACCTGTTGTTCTTTCGATTTCATCTAATGTCTGTTGCAGATTGTCTTCCACCATAGGTCGAAGATGGGCTTGATCAACATAGGAAGGTCAACCAAACCTCGAACATGCTATAATGAGAAAACGCCACTTCGAATTTTTAAGCTATCTCTCGAATGTCCTTACACTCACTGCTGACGGAAACACTTCATTAATGTTGTCTGCTGAAGTCTTTCCGTGTTTCCTTACGGAATTCGTAGAACATATAATGTCGTATATGTTCGTCACTTGGGAGAGGATTCAACATCTTCAAACCACAACAGAAATTTGACTGTAGTATACGGACCACACACCTCTCCTCACGAAAAAAGTACATACTGATTATGCTTGTGTACTACAGCGGCAGTGCTTGAAAGGAAACAAAGTTGCCAGGAACGACAGAACTTTTGAAATAATCTAACATTTTTTCTTGTTGCTTGTACCGTGTAATTATATGTGGTCTCGCATATGTGTAGTACATTTCCAAAAGCGCCCTTGTTGACCGAAATGTAAAATTGAGATATTGGCATTGTTTCGTTCATTTTCTATTTTCTAACACATCAGTATAGTTTTATGATTCCAGAAAGCCTGTAAAATTATTTAAAAAGAACGCAAATGATTAGCTTTCTTATAAAAAATTATAAGAAAAAAATAGAACTAGCTTTGAAAAGAATAGGTTTTCCATAGTTTTGCTAAATAGGTAGTGTATTACAAATGTTTTGTCGATTTCCCAATATTTATATGCCTTAGATTTCTATACAGCCGTTTATAGAAATCATTGTTGTAAGTTGGTAACACTGCTTCACAACTGGTAATGCTGTTCATGGTATCCATTTCTGCATTTAGTCAGTATTACATTGCGAAAGTTCCAATGGTGACCTAATTTTTTAAAAAAAGATATTGGATTCAATTAAAATACTGCCTTCAAATATATACATAATATTTTGTGAAAGTCAGTGTTCCATGTAGATGTGATTTGAATTCTCGCCGAAGACCATTGAACGGAGTGGTTTCGAACTCACTTTACGAAAATCTGTAGGTCCCGTCCTTAAACATACAACTTCGTTTAGAATGTTAATAAGAATTGAATTCATCAAAGTTCCAATTCCCCTTTCTGCTTGATCAATGGTCCGAAGCTTTATGTAATGGTGATCTCCTTATGCCATCATGTTCTATCATACGCATTGTGCTTCAGATTTTGTGGAAGGAAACCTGGGTGTCGTCACTTGTCAGATTTGAGAAAACTTTCAAGGGATAATTAAATTTCAAATTAATTATGGTCCTGCTATTCTCGCATGTTTGTTTCCTTCAGTGTGGAAAGAGGTATTCCAACAACGCACAAAAAAGAAATTAATTTTCGGTTGCCTTAGTCAAAGAAAACTAGTGACTGTGTGCTTTGAATCAGCTTTAAGTATTCCTGATCACTTCTTCACAAGTCAATAAAACAAGCTGCAAAGACAATGACGTTCTGCTAAAATGTTCGAACATTGGACAATTATATCCAAACATTGTTAGTAATTATCATAGTTTTCGATTTCGTTGATAACTTTGTTTACTCCTTGAAGGTTGAACTTATGTTTTAAATATGAGCCTTTTTGGTAAGATGTAATTACGTACGTACGTTAATCAAGTCTGTCTCGTAAATGTTATAGGCGAGAACCTGAGAATTTGGTCATTTGCAACAAATATCGAACAGTGTTTCTCGGATTGTGCACTTGAAGCCATCAAGTATCTTCGAAGGAAATTTAGTCAGCTACATGTGTCAATATTATATACCAGGATGCATAATTACTGTTTGATTATTTTCAAGTTCATTTCTTTAGAGCATCGAACTTAAGGAATGGTTTTGATGTATTTGTCTATTTGTATGTGTTAAATTTCATTTTATGTACTTCGAGTTGTATTTGTAGGGGGAAACGTAATGTTACCTAGAAAAATTTGACATGCTTACGTTGGTTTAAGAAAACATAATTAAAACTTGTATATTACGAACAAAATGTTACTACGCGTAAACATAAAGTTTACGAAATATTTTATTTTCATGATTTCGTAAAAGTCTTTTGTGAAAGTACATTTTCCTTCACAAATTGAATTCGATTGTAGTTGGACTACCCGTGTTATCCACTGAATTTAAAAGTTCATAAAAAATATAAATATTACTTTGAACCTGAAATAATTTATGTTGATTATTTTTTGAGTGAAGCAAGTAAAAAAACTTAAAGTCAATTTCTTTTTGAGTTCTTGTATGAGAAAATTGGTAATTTATAATAATTCAAAATATGTATCAACCTACACAGTGTCGCCATTTGAATTCAAATTTTCTTCCAGTTATGTTGTTTTCTAATGAATCGGGTAGTTGGAAACACCTTATTTTTATTTAACGCGCCTTATTTCTATTCGTTCTTCCCTCTATAGTATAGGTAGTATTAAATACAATAACTATTTCAATAGATAGAAATCTTTATTTACAAATTAAGAATGTTTTAAT
>JAGDQP010076933.1:0-10002 GCA_022664845.1 Lepisma saccharinum
AAGTGTCCAAACAGTGTTAAAATACTTTTCATAAAATTGTGAAAGAATTCCTTTTTTTTACAGTATTTAGTATATAGTTGTTGCACTTGGCAACACTGATACAGTCTCTCCTCTAAACTATGTTTATCATCCGGAGGGACGTTTTTGACATATCTGTAAGAAAAGAAAGCATTTCACTCCACTTCCGAGGGGAAAAAATAGAATTGTACGCAAGACAAAATACTAAATGGAATGGAATTTATGTAAAAATGAATAATGTCCTCCTATTCATCCTTCTAAGGCACAGAGAACATCATTTTCTTTTATGTAAATGTAATAAGCTTCCATGCAGAAACATACAAAAATGTTTTTCTCCTTTTCTTCTGACAAGAACAACGTAAGAAAGATGTTCAACGGACAACTAACAGATTTATTTCCTTAGCGAGGCAAACATTACTTATATTACTAGTTCTTTCCTTCTTATTCAATATTCTTATAATTGGCTAGCCTTTAAAACGCTTTAAAAAATGATCTTCCGATTTCAATAGCCATCGATCAAGATTCATTATTCTTCCACGAGATTTGGTGTTTGTAGCGACTACTATGTGCTATAGAATAGAAACAAGGTTTTATGACGATGTGAGGAAAGAAAAATGGAAGCTTTGGAAATGTGTTAGAAGGGATTGGGAAATATGAACGCGACAATTCATCATCGCTTTCCTCATTGCGAACAATATTTACGTAATGAGAAGATCTTGGAGAGAGAGAGCAAGAGAGAGGAAATGGGTGATGAAAGCTACGATAATAGGGAAGAGGAAGTGGAACATCTTTACACATAAATTGTATCTTTGAGAACAGGACTGAAAGAATAAGTGAGGGGGAGCCCAGTCGGGAGACTGTGCATATATCGTAATGTTCTTGCGGGTCTCTCTCAGAGTGCCGAGGTAGAGCAAGTAATACACGGATTTGAGGTTTTAGCCCTTAACCAGTTTTATTATAAATGTGATAAATGAACAAGTTACTAATAGGTTAACAAAAACAGGGTCCCGTAGACGACTAATTACAGAGAAATGTTTAGTGTAAACGTCTTCTCCATCTGTGAACACACGGGATATTACAATATGCTAACGCCAGGCTTCAGCAGCGACCTATTTGGAAAATCAATATTTTGTTGGAAGAATTACGGCGAGACCTTTTTCAACACCACCTCAACCACTGTACTTGACCTAGTAGTCCCCGAGTTGAAAATTGCCCACCCTCCGTATTTCGGGACCCACCCTGCAATCTGGATGAATGATATTGATTTGAACTCGCCTCCCTGAAACCATTCTAACGACAACTTGACCATGTCCATGTTCTTAGCCCTAACAGTTTCAAAGAAACAAATTATCTCCGCATCCGCTCCTGTTATGTGTATTATCTATACGGATTTGAACTCACCTCGCGGAGACCTTACCTACGACAACGGAACCACCTTCCTAGCCCAAGCAGTTCCTGAGTTGCAAGTTGGCGACAAACAGATGGGCAAAGCGGTTGTATAAGGTTTCACAACACTTGCTGATCAAGCCTAAAGGATGGGAGCAGGTGGATGGAGTGGTCTGCAGCTTCAGTGCTTGCTGCGACTGCACTGCTTCCTTATCCAGACTGACCTTACCCCGATGCCACAACCATTGCAGCACAATATATCGGCCCAGATCGATATCAGTTCATCTGCTCTATAGAATACTAGCTGGAAATTCCACTCTTCGGTGAAACAATCGTATCCTTCGCTATATACAGCCCAAAAAGCTTAACTGACGCGCGAGTTGCATAAGGAGTCAGGATATGACCTGCGCTAGATTTTTTTTTCCTTCCACAGACAGTATCAACATTTTGTGATGACCTCTCGTCATATGTGGTTTCAAGTTGTTTTTCTCAGTCACACCAGGCAAATGCCGGCATGGTACCTACTAACTACGCCCTAGATGACTACATCCCATCCTTTTCCCCACCCTGAGATGCCTAAAGGCCAAAAATAAATTCGTCACATGAGGAATACATACAGGCATTTGATGTTCATTGATCCAGGCTTATCAATTTGCAAGGGGCCAGACGGAACAACAGATTGAATTTGACCTCTCTTCATATGATTAAGAAGAATTGTATGAAAAAGATTATAATGATAATAATAATAGTACTATAGCGGTAGACTATAGCAAACGAAGAACTCGACAGTTGTTTTGTTAGGTCTACCAGCATTACCAAATGCTAGTGAATACGATATTGCATGAATTTAATACGCAGACTCTGTTGTTTTAAAATTACACACACAAAAAAAGGAATGGGGGTGAGGTGAAGAGAGAAACCAACTAAATAAAGCACGGAGGACGGGTCGAATGCAGCAGATGTCATAGAATGTGGATTGTGGATGTCCGCAGTTTGTCGCGTAATCAGCAGTGGCTGAGTGGAAGGAGGCCGTTTACGGAAGAATTTAATCTCTGAATGCTTCACTCAGGCCGCAGGAGTTATGGGGAGCAGCAGCCATGTAGAAGCAAAAGTAGTTTGTGGTAGATGGAATCACATTTACGCTGCCAGGTATGTTGTTCATTGTTGTGAAGTGAGAACAGCATCAAATCTACTTCGAATCATAGAATTCAACAGTAAATATCGGGATTGGCATTTAGGGATTTGACGCATGCAGGAATATGAAGTTCTGCAGTACAACTATCATCTGAATTTCTTTGGTGAAATAAGGCAACGTTCTGAAGCGCGTTGTGGTGCAATTTACAAGTTCTGAGACTGGTTAAATCGAAAAGTATGTGATGATGTAGTGCTGTATATTCCCTTGAGTCCCGTTCTGTACATGCAATCATTTATAAGCTTCTTACAGCTTTCAAATCAACGTCAGAAACCCTTGAAAACGTTACCAGGAGCACCAGTATGAAATCATGTCGCTGGCAATATCATATATACTGTGTTTTTCTTTCTTTCTTTCTCTCTCTCTCTCTCTCTCTCTCTCTCTCTCTCTCAAAAACATTCCTGAGAAAGGCAAGCAAGTTCCATTTAATTTTTTTGTAAACTTGACTGATACAAAACAGACATAATTCAGTTTTCAGGGAATGAAAAGAAGGAAGCCTCAAGCAGGGCTCGAAGAAGTCCAGCGTCCTTCCGAGGGAATCAAGCTGCCAGTCATAAGGAAACTCCACAACAAAACGGTACAGAGCACCGCAAACTGTTTTCGAGTGCACCACCCTGGGCCTGCCAAACGGCAGGTCTCGAGACCCACAGTTTGCATAACGCTGATATAGAGGATTAGAAATGCGTTGTTCAAACTTAAGACATAAACTATGTTTTTCCGAATTACTCACTACCACGATTTTTACTTCTCGACTTGTTAATTAGACATCGAAATCTCCCTTGATTGATAATACAATATTTCTTATTTCTGCGAAAATAATTAAGTTAACAAAATGGTGGTGGCAAATACTTGACGTATTGTTACGAAAGAAACCGTCTCCTCTTTTTGTGCAAATCACACTGAAAACAAAAACCGAGACTTTCAATAATGTAAACAGAATTTGTGCATTTCCAGGATTACTGCCGACAACTGGAAATGTTTATGTTTCTCTGGAACATTACGAGATATATCAGGAAACTTTTCCAAACTTTTAATAGTGTACCACGTCAAGCACACCGTGCGAGTCAGTTCACATGGCACCTATTTCTTCAAAAAGGCCTCCTTTCAGGAACTTATTAGGCCGTGGGTATAAGAAAAAAGTCAAAGGAGAATATTTTTCAGGGCTGCTTCCTGTAAGATTTCCAGACATGGCGGAGTCTTTATCTACTGCTCATTTGAGGGTCTGTTCAATCGAGGAAAGAATTCGATAGAATGATCGTCTTGTTCGTATTATAACAGGTGCAGTAGCGTAGATAGGAATTTATCAAGGGAGGGGATATTTAGAAAATAATATCCTTGACAGTTATTCAACCCAACCCAACAACAAAAATATCTTTCGGGACTTCTTTCTGTAATTTGCGACCAGCACAATCAGGCGAGAAAATATACGTACATGAATAGATTATATTCTTGTAGTTTGTTTAATTCAGTTATAATTGTAATATAAATTTAGCTATATTTCAAATTTCAAGTTAGATTTTGTCAAGTACGAAGAGTTTCTCGACCAGTATTTACTTTTGCGCTCACTGTGATAACAGATTTCTCTTCGTGAACAGCCAGTTGGTTCAGTGACATATAAAGGTTTCAATTTTTCAAAGATAGATTTATTCGCTTCAGACTATAAAATATCTCTGGCGTAGATGGGGATGCTGACTGTACAAAATCTGAAACACTTAGAAAGCTTGGATATCTGATATGCTTCCATTGAATAGAACATTTTACTTTTATTAGTTTCGCTGTACAGAGGAAAATTAAAATATTTGTAACCTTGGGAGTATATTTTCTTGTATTCAGTGTCTTCATTAAAATAATAATAATAATGATGATGATGAAGAAGAAGAAGAAGCTTCTGATAACACTTTATTCCCATACTATCATTTTTGTTAGTTGATTTTTGTAGCTGTTGGATATTCTGAACCAGTGATTCTAAAGTTTCTTGGCCACGAAGCCCTTTTAAAGCAAATACTAGTCTGCCGAGACCCAACATATTTTGCTAGGCCCTGTTTTATATACAATTTGAAAGGTTTGGTTCGCATGCGAGTCAATGACCCAACCTTATGGTCCAGTTGGTAATGTAGCGGACTCCGGCCCAACAATGAAGAGGCACCCGAGTTCGGCCCTGCTGCCAGTCATCCTGACTGAGGTTTTGCAGGGTTTTCCTCAGTAGAATGTCGATATGGTATCTTAATTAACTCCCTAATGGTTACTTCTTAATCCCTAGCCTCGATATAGTGATCACGGAGGGACATCGTCCTTCAAATGTGACGGACTTACACTAAATTTGCATATTCAGCCCAGAAGAGAAAATTGAAAAGAAAAATATGTATCCAGTGGAGAAGTTAACTACTGAGAGAAATTGGGTTCAATGAACAGTAAAAGCAACAGTTTCAGTTGTTTTTTTATAAATTCTAGCAAAAGCAATAACAATCAAAGAATAAAGAAGATATAAAAATGCACAACTTTGCCTAATATAAAAATATTGATTTACCCTCCTCCATACAAAGAATGTAGTTGCTGCTTATGGCAAGCTCTCTCACATCCGGCTTTATGCAAGAAAGTTGCAGTCGCATGTCAGGCTCAGCATCTAGTCTGTTGCAGTGCTTCGTTTTTGTGGAAACAATTGGAAAAATAGTCTCGCACAGGTACGTACTGGCAAAGGGAAATAGAACTCTAATAGTCTTCTGTGCTAAATTAGGGTATTTGTGTCTTGGTAATGTACTGAAAACGGAGCTTTCTGAAAAGACAGATGTCAGATCGATCATGAGACTGTCGTAGTCCTTTGCATTTAGGATGCGAGGCTTGACTTTAACGTCAAACGGATTGTTTGTTGCCTTTGGAAAGCACTGCGTGAGGGCTTCACTGATTTCTTTCACCTGCTGGATAATATCTTTGAAAATGTCAAATTCACGAGTGTCTTCTTCGTGCTCTTCCAGGAAATTATTCAGTGTTGGAGCATCAAATTCGCCATCTCGAGCACATGAAGTCCAAAACTGCAACTTACTTTGAATGCAAAGTTTTTTTCAGACGCTATGAAAACAGTTGCGTTCTTTCCTTGAAGAACTAGATTAACTTCATTTATTTTTTGTTTGTTTGTTTGTTTGTTTTATAATACGTCCGCTAAATATGCAAGCTTAATCAACCATCGTTCATTCAGCTTTTTTTTTCAAAACAGGAACGATTGTCAGTTAGGAAAACGCGTACTTCATCTCTTAGTTTAAAGAGACGCACCAATGTTTCTCCCCATTATAACCATAGCACTTCTAATGGAGCAATAACGATGTGCGAACACTTCCCACATCTTCAAATAAATCTTGAATAGCCATGCATTCAGCGGTCTAGATTTTATAAAATTTACTATTTTCACAGCATCGTCAAGAACAGTGCTACTGCATGCCAGTGAAGAATGCAATGGCTTTTGCGTGAGTGTTTTGCAACCAATTTAATTTGTAAGAATCACATTTTCCAATCATTGCAGTCGTACTGTCTGTGTAAACGTCAGTATATATATCCCACGTAGTGTTTACCCACGAGACGAGATTGGGACTGCCTCGTCTCCAAAGTCTTGTCTAGAAAATGTCTCGTCTCGTTTTCCATAAACATATCTTTGACTCGTCTCGTCTCGTGAGCAACACTAATCCCACGATATGCCATATTCTTCAAAAATATGTTTAGGAGTTACTATATTTCATCTCCTGTCGCTTTGGATAACAATGGTTCACCCAAAAGGTTCAATTCGTCTGGTGAATTTTGATGAACATATCGTACAAATACAGGAAAGTCCAGAATCACTGACTTGTGACATTGTTCGATAAAGAAATTTGGACAATTCCTTCGAATATAAATTAGGCTAATTCTTTAAAATCATTATAAATTGTACTTTTATGTCAGTTTTCTCATACTTAGTAATTTCTTTATGCTCTAGGTCAGGGGTGGCCAGCAGCTGGCCCGCGGGTCGCATGTGTAGGTGATATCCCCATAAGCAAAAGTCGGCGGACGCACGGTGGCCCGTTACTTTTGCTTATGGGGATATTTACACTCTTCATAATGCCAAAAAATGCGCTCTCCGTAAGCGGATTTATATATAAAAAAGTGTTCCAAATTTTCCTAAATAGTTCAATATCAGTCGAATATGAATTGTCTTAGGGCTAAATACTTCCACAATACACTTAAATTGCAGCATACTGTCACATTTTCTTGAACATTTTACAAAATTTCCCGCAAACTCCTATCACCACCATAGCACGTTTGAAAGAAAAGAGTCACAATTCATAATTTTAAAATTTTCTTTTCCTCCTGTAAAACCATATTTTTTGAGTTGTGACACTTTTCTTGCCAGTGTGTGGTATTATCAAATTAAGAACTCATAATTAACACCTAAATTTATCAGATTTGATAAATTGTTTTCATTAAATCCCGACCTTCTTTTTCCACAACTCTCCTTCCAACACCATGTTAGGGGAAAAATTTGGCAGGTTGCTACCGAATCACTTGAAGAAGCTTATTTTAAAAAGATTTTACGTATTCATCATTGACGTAGCTACCAACAATAGAGAGGTTTCCCATGTTGGTCATATTTAGAGTTTCATCCGCTATTGCAGAGAAACATCTGCATATTCAGGCAACACATTCCTTAATTGAAACTTGATTGCAGATTTCAATCATTTGATTTTAGTGGTTAGAGGCTCTTCTTTCCTTAAACCATCGTCTTCAAGGTCGCGGGTTCAAGTCGATTTTGACAAGCATTGCACTCATATAATTGTGACAGGCCGGAGTCACTAACATGCTCCATACAAGATAAAGTTGACCGAAAGTTCGTCTTAGATCTTACATTGCTCTGTTTCTTAGAATAGCACCAAACTTCCCAGTTTTGTGAAATTTCTATTTTGCATTCATATCTAATGGAACCATGTTTCATTCATACTGTCCCGTCTGACTACGAATCAGGGGGCCGGGTTCAAATCCCGGCCAGGACGCTGGAGACATTTCTTGCAGTTTTCCCACTTCCCATGCCTGGCGCTCTGAGGTGCACTCAGCCTATCAAATCGAGTATCAAAGTGTCCTTGGTACTCGTGGCCACCTTGGAAAGGTAAAGCCGTCGAGCGTGGGACTGACCACCTAACCTCGCTTAGTAACGTAGGTCGAGAATATGTCCACATCACATCATTCACGGCGCGGCGCTTTACCTTTTTACCTACCGCTTCAACAATGTTTTATATTTAAAAACTTCTCCGATCTACCCTCCTTAACACTATCAGTAACAGGAATTGCCATATTTTCATCACTTTCTTGAAGTCGTCCTTTTTACCGCGCTATCGATGTCATTGTTACAGAATTAAACATATGGTCTGCTTTTTCAAGTTTTTGAACTTTTATTTTTACTGGTTTTCCTGAAGGTTTTATTTTACCACATTTACCTAATTGTTAAACTACAACGCAGAATGTACAATACGACCCTTTATCTCTTTAGAATAAACAAACAATTATATCGGGACGGACTAATTCACAGTGCTGTTACCGTCCTTGAAATTCATTTTATTTTTTAAGTAACAATTACATGCTTCGAAACGTAAGTTACTTCTATTTCTTGTGGAAATACTCTCTTCACAAGTTCATATACGCGGAGTCAGGGGGGATATATTCCCCTTCCCTACGCCACTGAACACGTGGGGAATTTACAATGCAGTCAGTTGATTTGAACGTAACATTTCTGGCCTTTCCAACACCTAAATGCTATAGGCCATCTCGTCAAATTGTACCATGTTCGTTGGAGAAGGAATGGGCCGGGGACTATGTTGTAGATACAATCACTGGTTTCGCCTGGTGGAGCCGAGGGAAAATCGTGCAAAAACCTCAGCTAAACTCCAACCCCTTCCGCCTCACCAATGCTTATCCGAAGTCAGCAACCGTAACCAATGAAGCACAGGAATTGGATGTTGACAATTCATTGTCGTTAATTATTTTAAAGTTCATTTTTCATTAGTCAGATTTGTTGCTGAGTGACCTGAAAGTCATAATTTCCAATAAAAACTTTGGAAGCGGAGTTCTGTTTACTAAAGGGTTAGACACACTTTGGTAAACAAAATTCCTAATCACTTTTTATTATATTGTAATAGAAATAATTTTGTTTTGTCGTAAAAGAAAAAAAACGACACGTACTATTTTGCTTTGCCTTTAGTCTTTTTTCTTGCAATTTTTGGCTTTGATAAATAGCTATTTAATTAGCTATAAGAAAATCTATATAAACCACAAAATAGTTATCTAAAGTAACAGAGTCTAAAAATCAATTTTCTGTAATGGCTTGATTGCAGTATAGTCTGGAGGTCGTTTTCTCCTTCGTTTTCAGTTTAGTATCAAGTGTTAACTCTAGTTCAAACAGTCTTTTACGGTTAGAAATCATAATATCTAATATCATATTTACCCTGTCGCACTGGACAAGCTTACGTGTTAAATAACCATTAAAAAAAGTGTTAAGAGATTATGAATTAGAACTTCTACAATGACGGCAACTATTATTCCTTTGCTTTGCAAATACATTTTCTCCATATTGATCTCTGGCAAGGGAGCCATCCTTCTGTTCAACTCTCGTTGCAAACTATACCCAGTTGCAAAATGCAAATACAGGAGAGTCGCGTTAATCCGAACCCTGCGGTAGTCCGAACGACCTTCAGACAACCTTCAGATCGTCTGTGTGACGAAGTTTTTCGTAAAAGACTAAAAAAAAAAAAAAATTAGAAGAAAATACAAGACTATTTCAAATGACGTTTGATGTGCATGTACTTTTGTACATGTACTGTACTCTCAATATTTTATATTGGGCCTAAACATTCATAAATAGTATTCGTTTTTACAGTGTTTGTGGCGTTTTTAGTATTCCCTCGGTGATCCGAATAATTTAATAATCCGAACAGCTAGAGCAAACAAATATTCGGATTAACGCGACCCTCCTGTATTACCGTATCATAGAAAAATATAACTACGAGATTGTGGAAGAAATGGCGCTAACCTCATCAACCTCTGCTTTTGCCAGATAAAAGACGCTGTCACTTTATGACTTCTATGGCTTATATCACTGTGTGTCTAATTTACCAAATATTCGCACATTTTTAAAAGCCACTGAAGAGGTTATTCGTTGTAAAAATGTTTATTGCAAGCGATTCGACACTGAATAAAGAACTGCAATTTGATCATCTGATAGGGACATTGGCCAAGTGATGCACGACGATGTTCTTGAAATTTGCTCGGTTTATATTTGATATGAAAGTAGGAAATTCATGTTTTGGAGCTTCTGCGAGAAAACGGTTTTGTGTGAGCCACTCTCTCAACGGAAATTCACTCGCATTGAAAGCTTACGGCTGCGTATAAAACAA
>JAGDQP010076934.1:0-10002 GCA_022664845.1 Lepisma saccharinum
AATTGCAACTTAAGAGAAGAGGAGGTGAAGTTGTTATAGTCAAAAAGAATTAATAATTTAGCAGATAGACTATTGGTTTTCATTCAAAGGTAAGGCCCAATATTTAAAAGATTTAACTAAACGATGACCTTGATGATGACATTATTTGACAATCTATATAAAGAAATCCAACAACTCTGATTTCGAGTAGTTTTGAGAATGGCTATTTCAAGTATATGTTCGGGATATGAACCAACAACATTCATTTATGTTGGAAATATTAGATTATAATAGATAATCAATCAGTCCAAAATATTGATATTATGTCAAATGAGGAATACTAGAAATATCTATGTGTTAAGATGGAAGAAACTTACGACTGTATATGGGGTCATCATGAAACGAATTCGGCAGTATTTTCCAGGCAACAAATGTTTGCTAATATTTGAAAATAAATGGAATATTTGTGTTTAATGCCAGTTCAATGCTTTCTAATTTACCATTAAAGCCAGTTCCATGCTTTCTAATTTGCAATCTAATTTGGTAGTGATTTTGTATGTTTTTCGGCCACTATTTAAATACTACCCCGCTATGTGTACGCATATTATTAAGTATTGAGGTTAACATTAAAGTTAACAGGCTTGTTGTCCACTTATTCAAGAATCCACGTGGAGAGGCCACTACACTTTTCCTTATATTTGAAATTAAATATTTGTTGAAATATAGTTAAAAATTCAACCTGTTTTCAGCATGAAAATGAAAACTATAGTTATTTTCATTGTGTTTGCTTTTAAGTTAAATGTTTAAGCAATTACTTTAGAAAAACAAGTGTGAAAGGAAATCTAGGACATAGCATGAAAGATAGTTGAAAGTACATCACATTAACGTCGTATCAACGAAATTCTAACTTCGTTGAAATATGGTTTAAAATTCAATGTTTTCAACATGCACATGAGAACATAAAAATTAGTTTCTGTCATTCAATTAGTTTTTTATTATATTTTTGACTTAACATTAGTAAGAAATGCATTAAACAAAATTTATTATCCCATTGTTGAAAATAACATATTGAAGTCACGTTGTATTGACGTCTCATCAACGTAGTGACGTCTTTGTTGAAATCTGATTTAAAAATAAACGTATTTTTTTCAACAGATAACAGTTAATCATGAAATGAACCTAAACTCAACGTTGAAAACACGTATATGTGCTGCTGGGGTAGGCGTGCTTTCATTCCAATCAAAGCTAAGTATCTTTTGGAACAAAAATAGTAAACAATTGAAAATGTTTGCTTTGTCTTAATGCAATAATTCTCAGAAATAACAAAATGTTTTGTTTATAATTCAACACCCGGTAATTATCTTGGATCATTTATACATCATAATTTTTCCTCGGCAACAGGGTTGAGAGACACCCTCTGTTTCCAGGATGCTGGACTGTTTTAAAGAATAGTTTCTTTGTGCGGCTTCTTTTTTTCAATTATGCCCTTCTTTTGTCTTATTGTTCTAGTGTGTTATGTAAGGCTTGGATTATATTTTTTTTTTATAATTCAAAAAATAGTTTGTAAAAAAAGAGCAAAATATTTTTTTTTTTATTTTTCTTACAAAAATCCTGTTTATCTACAGAAAAGCTGCTTGGATCTAGGGAAAGTTAACGTAAAAATTACAAACAGTTCACTTGAAGTGCATCTTGGCAATTTGCTGTATCGAAATAAAAGCATTTTCCAAAACAATTAGTTTTGTATTAGTCTTCATTTGCTGCTTTTGACAAGCTTGACAAAATATAATTTTGTCATCACTTGTAAATGTTAGATCGCCTTCGAAACACGACTGAAGCAATAAATATTTCGGTGTGTTCACCTTCGACATCTTTGCACAAATTCACACATAAGCGCAAATACAGTCAAGTTCAATATTGAAAGAAAGAAAAACGTTCATACCATTGACCTCTTTCTAGAAGCAATACTGGACTGATGCTTATATGAAAAATATGAATATATGAAACCAGGTAACGTCTTAATTCGTGCAAAAAGTGTAAATATTATTTACAGCATGTACTATCCTGGGCACAGTTCGGTACTTGCAGAACTCAGGAATTAAATAATAAACAAAATGCGGGCCGCATAACGATAACAAAAGTAAAAAACTGAGAATTGAAAATTTGGTCCACATTAGTTTAGACTGGAAGAGGACGATCGAGGTGAAATGTTTGCTCTGGTACTTGACACGAATGATTAGTCCAGTTTAGTTGTGTACAGCTTAATGTTCAGACACACACAGAGAGAGAGAGAGAGAGAGAGGGATCATATCAGTCAATGACAAGCTGTTCACTTTAAACCACGATATACACATAAAAAACAGGTGAACCATTCCAAGTGTTTTAATACTCAATGACTAAATGGCGTGTCGTGTCACTTGGAAGATAACGTACTTTAGAAGCAGTTTAGCGGAAGGTGGTGATCGTTACACTAGGCGCTTTCTTCTCTCTCTGAATTTGTGTGTGAATTTATCTGTTTCTAAAGGATTCTAAATAAGTAAATATTTAATTTCTTTACTCCAAAATAATTGTTTACTTCCAAAAACCCTAATATTTTTTGTTAATTGCTATAAAATTTGGTATGACGTTGCAGAACTCCGAAAATGAATAGAAATATTGAAAGATCTTCTAACATAAATTATGAAACAGCAAACAAAATAGTTTTAAATTACAAATCCGAGCCTTTGTGATATGTTTTCACACCAATGTAAGTCATTATGATTCATTTGTGATTTAAATATGAATCTAATAATAAGTATTTTAAAGTTGTGTATTGGCATTGGGAGTGCTGTAATAGTAACAATTTTTGTGTAGAAATATCTTTTAATTGTTTCTTGATTGTCTACTTCTACTTAGTAGAGAACTGCTTTCTATTCTATTTCAAGACCAAGATTATAGATTCCTTATCAGGACGTTTCTAAAATTATAAATGTAGATTCATTTATAAACAATTCAGCCTTCCTTTGTTATTTACATGTTAAAGCGAAGAATAAAAAGATTCACTGTCATCAGTGCAATTCTTATTGCATTAAATATAAAACTATATTCTATATATTTACCATATTTACATATATCATTTTATATAACATTTTATATTATATGCCTATATTTAAACTGATAGAAGAATGTAAAATTAAACATCTTACATTTTGAGTAATTACTAATTTCTAAAACATTTGTATGCATTGCAAGAATTTAAATTCAGTAACTAATGTTCTGATGACTAAAGGTAACATTTTGTGTGTTTGTTTATTTCCCTGTTTGCCTGAACATTCTCGTTCAGTGTTCATTATCACATACAAAGATGCTTAATTTTACGTTGCAGCAAATATATATATATACGTACATTGTACAGTCACTTACCATAATAAACGGAGGATAGAGTTATAAGAAATGCTTTATGTTCCAGGAGAATTGTTTCAATGTACGCCTAGGACGTAGACAACCAACATGACAATACAAATGGCAGGTGGGTGTGAAAAGTGCGTTAAGTCTACAATCATACGAATTGGGTTATAATAAAAACTGGATAGAGAAAAGTTATATGAACAATTGTGTATAATGCAGGAATTAATAATGTTAATAGTTGAGACTTTATGAACACTGTAAAAAAAATCTCTGATAAATCCAGCTATACTTACATTGCTAAACTGTATTGCTAATTTTTATAGTTATCGTAACCATAATTATGGTACGGTAACGATATTCTTGTGCTAAGTTTATTATATCTCTTATTGTTGAATAGTTGGGATTCCTAAACAAGTATAGTTAATTTTTTTATTGCTGGGAAAATCATACGTATGGTTGATTTTACCATATTCCTTCATGACCATAGTCTGGCAGTACATTTATCGATGCTCGAATCATACTGTGTGGTTATTGGATGCGCATACGCAGAAAATGACAAAAGTATACTTAATATTACAATATTTTTTCTGGAACTCTGTGTGCTTAGAAGCCATATTGTGTGTTCGAATCGAGAGAAATTAGAAAAATGTAGCTAAGGATGACGAAGGATTTGTTATGGCCTCATGTGAGATTATGACATGAGTATTTTTCTTATGATTACAAGAATATTATGTATTGTACAGTTTTACGTAAATTGAAGTAATTTCGCAATGTGTAGTAATGTTGTGCTCATGTGATTAAACGGTGCTCAAGGGATGGCGCTGCGATTGCTACCATTTCTAATCGCCAGACAACAAGAGTAGTGATAATTTTGGAATCTGAATTTGTAAACAACGATTACCGCTAATGATTTATTCGTATGGTATTAGGCCTATTCTTGAATGTAATGAAAGATGTATCAGTCATAATATATTTGCTCAAGTTTATACCCCCAACGTGTAAAATGTAATAGTCGTATATAAATAGTGAAACCAAACTTTACCAAAACGAAATTTGTATTTTCTTGCAATGTTATGTTGAAATAGATTCAACTCTGCCCGGAAGCCATTTAGTCAATAAAATATCGTCAATTTCTAACAATATTTTTACAGTTAATGTGTAAATATATAGTATGGTCAAACATGATTCCCCCATAGTTAATTCAACTATACAGTATTGTATAATTAACTATAATCCTACAAAATATATTGTTAATTTAACTAGAAACAAGAATTTGATAATACAATATTGTTAACAGTATTGTAATTGCAACATACACCTAACCATAGGTATATAATTATAGTTATAATGACAATACACTATTAACAATACTTGTATGGTTTTTGGAACCCATAGTATTGCTGTCCCAAAATTAACTATGAAAAATCGCGTTATATGGTTACTGTAACTATACTTTTTTTTAGCGTGAAGAGGTGTATTGTGAGTTATCTGAGATCGAAACAGAAATGGATGTGTAGAATGTGTTATGTCATGGTGTTGATTACATAACACATTAGACACGGTATAAAATATTATTGAGCTGAGTCCGACTCCTTCGTTGCAGTGTTCAATTGCTTTTTATAGAAGAGTTATGGACCTCTGTCTTAACTATACATAATTGTGACGTCAGACCCGGTTATTGCCTTGTATGGCATGAAGCGATTGCAGGGCGAGGTGCTAGTGAGGTCAGCTCTTGCCTGTATAAATAACTAATTCATTACTTAAATAAAGACATCAGACGTATGACACGGCCTTCAACCAGTTACAAAAAGTATTCTTCTCTAACGTCACAAGAAAAATTAGGACAACTACAGTTAGCGGCGGAGCGTGTGTCATTTTAATTAATCAGTGAAAGAGAACATCTCTGTCTGCAGTGGAGAATCCAGGTATATTTACAAGTTATGATTTAAAAGTAAAATAACAAAAAAATCCATTACCTATTATTGTTCATTAATATTTAGTATAACTATTTTTCTTTAGATGTCAGTACATAATACATTCTAACTTATTTCACATTCATTTCCGTTCTTTATTCGAGATTCTCTTATTTTTCTAAGTTATCTGCAAATTATTTACGGGGCCCCCACAATAATAAAATTTTAATTTTCTCTTCCTTTAAAACTTTCTGACAATAATTTACATTCCTTGATGAGCGCGCTCTTCACAAATAGGGACGCAGTACGAAGGGCACTTATCCGTTTACCTTCGTTATCCACCCTCCTATTTTTCTAAGTTATCTGCAATTTGTTTACGGGGCACGGTTATCTATTTTCATTAATACCAGGGACGAACCTAAAAAGGGCGTCGGGCCCCTTTGTGATCATAAAATGCTTACATCTGTCTTCTACAAAGATTTAGCTTTCAAAAATAAGTTATTATTCCGATTTTAAACCAATGGATGAAGCCAGGAATGGGCGCCGGTTGTGATTCACGGAGGAACACTTTTCAAAACAGTGGCGGACTACGGAGGGCAGCTAAATAATATTTAATTTTCTCTTTTAAAATATTATCTTCCATTCCTTTATATTCCATTTCTTTTTCTTCAGGGGAGGCATTTAAAATTCTACAAAGGGGTCTACAGTACAAGTAATTCCGACTTAGGGTCGGGTCCTTTACTCTACTTTTCTTATTTTTCCACGTTCTAATGATAAATTCCTTTTCCTTCAGGGGAAGCATTTAAAAATCTACAATGGGAGCCTACTGTACAAGTAGTGTCGAACTAGGGAAGGGTCCTTTACTTTAGGTTTCTTATTTTTCAACGTTCTAATGATAAATTCCTTTTCCTTCAGGGCGGGGCATTTAAAAATCTACAAATATTAAAATGATGCTTACGGAAGCAGGGAAAACGTCAAAACTTAGGTATCGAAAGAACTATAACAAGCAAACGTGTCATCAAAATGGCGGCTTATTCATTTACAACATATACAACTATTAAAATGATGTGGCTCCAAAGTTAAGTGACGTTCAAAGGCCAAAAACGAGGACAAGGTGACCTACAAACACAGTCCCTTTTAACAAAAACCGGGTCGTCAAAGACCACACACGTAGACCTGAAGAGTAGCACACCTAAGCCTAAACCCGGCTAATACGTCACTACGCCCTGGGGCAAAGAAATGAAACTGGAGTTTCCGTTTTCTACTCATATGAAATAAAGATTTTTTTTCACGCATTTGCTACTCCCCTTTGTCTCGTTCTTTGTTCTGTATAGATGCTTCGTTTCAGATGCATGGTTTATAATTGAGAGTAAAGAATGGATGCACTGTTCAAACGTAATTACGGAATATGTGACCCAGAAATCCTCGGCTTGGGGAGATAACAACAAAAATGCAACATCAATACAGTTCTTACAGATCAAGTTGTTCTGGCAGGATACCTAGTGTTTTGTTTTACCGCTGATAAAATTCATTTTACCTTTTTCCGGCAGTCACATTTCATTTGTTTCCGTTTATTATTATTTTTTTTTCATTTTTGGCGTTTCGATATCGTTCGGTGCTATTCAATATTTCGATACACGTATCTGAAAAGTAATTTCGAAGAGGGTCAATGGATTTGGAGGGTCCAACTCCAAAGTAGGTTTGGGTGGGAAAAGTACCCTAAATATAAATATTGAACCTCAAATTATACTATTTTTTGCATATTAACAGGAATTTCGGAGTAGAGGTCCAGTCCCACCCCTAAATACATACGTGTTTGAGTAGGCATACTTCCATATGGCTCAATATCATTGTTTTTCCGTATTTTTATATTGTTCGGTATTTCCATATTATTCGGTATCCCGATATCATTCGGTATTTCGGCTTATCGGTATTTTTGGTATTTCGCTCATTTTGGTATTTCTGTGTTTCGGTATATCGATATTTAGGTTATTTCAGTATGTCGATACTTCGGTATTTTCGGCATGTCGGTATTTCAGTATAGTTTGGTATATCGATAATTGTCGGTATCAAAAACATAGCGGGAGTCGGTATGAAAATCTCAATACAGAACACCCCTACCGGTGGAAACTGTTACGAGAAAACATTAAGAAAATTATTGTCCATAAATACAGAACTGAATTGCATCCGCAGACTATTATATTCAACCAGAAATAAGTAGTTGCTGTGTAGTTTCTTTGTATCAGCATTCTTAAAGAGACAGAACATTCTACTGTCATGGTCAGCTCAATGGTATTACACATGTATTCTCCAAAACAGGATTCACGCATATAGTGGATACACCAACAAAATCTTAAATCCTAACACTGCTGGCCAGGGCACCAAAGAAAAACAGAAGATAAACGAAAGAAGCGGAAGAATTCAATTTTTCAGCTGGTGATTCTCCATGGTAACGCTCGATAAACTTCTGTCTTTTTCCCGGTTCCTCCTCTTTATGGCGTCCCTCGACATCTGCACACAGAATTGATATTTTAAACTCCTTTGCCAAGCACATACACAAAAAACTGATGTTAGAGCGAAAAATATATTCGAAGGCTTATTGTGAATTATTCACTGAACAGAATTTATCTATTTTCCTCTAAAAAGAAATATACAAATTCAGTCCTATGCTTCTGTATTCGAATCAAGTTATGTGATCAAGATTGAGAAGTTGAGCGAGAATATTCATTTCTTCATAAAAATTTCACGACACATTTATCTTGGGCAATTTCAATTTCATAATAGTAATAGTAGTTAGACTCGATTCAGATTCCAGTAATAATATTTATATTCTTGGTATATTTCTGGTAGTTACACTGATTGCAGCACTTTGTACTTCACGTTTATTTAAGTAACACATTTATATTTTAATGAGAAGGAGTAATGTATTACATGACAGCAGTTACCCACACATAATTACAAAATCTCCATCTTGTACCTTTTAATGCAAGTGCAGGCGTTTAAGCCTAATTAAAACGAACACCCGTTTAAGTCACTTCTTGATTCTCTATGGTCTTGCTTTTGTCTTGTGCACTACCTTTCTCCTCAATACTGTCATTAACTTCTACCGTTTTCCCAGTTGTATTTTTCCCAGTTTAACCATATTTAATACTATTTTTTTTTATATAGTTTCCACCAATATTCAATGTATTCCAGATGTAATCATGGGGAATAATCTCCAGAAGCGGATTTTCGTTCAGAGCATAGGATAAGTGAGGCTCTCAAGTGAACGTAAAAATATATTTTCAAATTCGATCACCATATTTTCCTCTCAATATGTGATCCTATTCCTGTTAACGCTGTATCGTAAACGCCACTATAGCATTCTTAATAAAAGTAAACTTCATCCCACAAGTGAAGAGACTTAGTGTTGTAGATATTATAGTCAGGTAGCTTAGCAACTTGATCATGCAAAATGTGATATCAACATGCCATCTGCGTGTGAGAAGTACATCCTGATACAGGACCACACTGGAGGGGATCTTATGTAAGTGCATGACGTCATTACACAAAATGGCCGCTGTACGTGTCTCGCCCAACTGTACAGGCGCACTAGAATGCTAATAACACTAAAACTAAGCATTTTTGAAAATTAATTAATCTCTCAAGAGATGTTTAAAATATTTCATTTTTTTTATAATTCCAATTATCCTAAAACGAACAGTTTTTCATATATTTTGTAAAACCTTCCTCGAAGATGATTGGTTTAAGTGTTTTTGCACTACATTAAAATAACGGTAGGAACCGGGAAACTACGTTTTTTTTTAAATTACAAAACACTCTTAAAATATAATTTTAAATCTTTCTTATGAGAATGCAATTGTCAAAATATCTATACTTTTTGTACTGTCTTTAGTGCCTTCGTAGCGTAATGACGTCAGATTCCTAAGCAACGTTCCAGTGAGATTTTGTATCAAGGGTTACTTTTCACCCACAGATCGAACTTCCTGAAACTGGCATTTTGGTTTGGAATTTATTTTATGCCCTCAAGGCATCTTTGGCTCCGACCAATGATATTTGTCACAGTTTGTATGATTACTAAAATTACGATTTATAGGTACTAAAAACAATGCGAAATAGGCAGGCAAAAAGTCACTAAAATGGTCGAAATAGGCACCAAAAAGCTGAAATAGGCAGTTAAATAGGCGGTCATATTTTTCGTTTTCTCAAATGTTGACACTGATTTAGAAACAATGAACATATATAATGATTACTTATGTACTCTGCCCAACAAATTTATTATTATTATTGTTATTATTATGATTATTATTATCTGTCCCCCCCCCCTCTCTCTCTCTCTAGACACTATCCTTCCCTCCTGTAGTTTTGTGTTCTTGCACCTAGAAATGGGTGTTGCGAAAATACAAAATAGTCTAATAAATTAATATATCAAAAATTCATTTCTAAAAATACGAATTAATTCAAAGTGACAATGGACTGTACTCAGTACATTCTTATTGGTTAGAAAGTATGGATTGTCTATATCTATTCTATTGTTGCTTTGATTGTTTTGGAGAGGGTTCAGGCACTGAAAAGACAATGCGAATAAATTCCTGACAAAAATGCATTAATAATAATATAAATTATTATAAAATATCTATTATGAGTAGTTAAATTACTTGTTAACAAGCAACAATAGAGGACTTGAGTTAGTGCTTTGATACGGGTAAGACGTGTGTGAAAGTGC
>JAGDQP010076935.1:0-10002 GCA_022664845.1 Lepisma saccharinum
AAACACTATAAAAGCAGGAAAACGAAAACTGAAGAGGAGAAAAAAGAAGATAAAAGATTGATATGTTTACCTTTGTACCAATCTGTTACCGATAGGCTGAAAACAGTTTTTATTAAAAATAAGTTGAAACCCGCCTTAAAACCTCCAAAAACATTAAATAAAAATTTCATACAGTTTAAAAATTGCTATGTTCCAAAAAAACACAGGCTGTGGAGTTTACCAGATCACTTGCCAGTGCAAGGATGTGTATATAGGAATGACCAAAAGAAACCTTAATACCATGGTCACGGAACACATCAGAGATGCCAAAAAGAATGAAAATCCCACATCCGGCCTCTCACAACACCTTAAAACTACCACACATGAAATAACGGATGCGAAGATATTGTACAAATCAGATTTTCATAAAGAACGAATGGTTTATGAAAGCATCCTTATTAATAATAATAATAATAAAAAAAAGTACTACATTTAGATCAAGGCATGTTAAATAAACCATGGTTTGATATAGTAAATCAAATGCAATAAAACTACACATTTTTTTTTTAATTTCTTTATTTCATTTCCTTTTTTACAATAATAAAAAAACATATTTATACAAATAATATCCCATACACAACCATACGTGCAGCTGTTCACACAAATCCTTCTGTGTTAGCATCTGGCAACAGCTTTCCATTTCACAACACACTATGGCAACATTGCACCTACCTTGTTTCCGCCCAGGACCGCCATTTATGTTTACACCTGTCAAGCATACTGACAAAGACTATATCTGCGGACGGTTTCTTTTATCCCCTTAACCTTTTAACCTTCCTTCTGCACCCGAGGAAGCCAATGATTAATTTGGCGAAACTAGTAGCGTTTGCGTTCTTTATCGCCATTCAGTTAGAAGATACGATGGCAGCGACAATGATGTACCATGTTAAAGGCAAGCATATCGTGTATTCAGTTTATACCGCACAGTAACTTTGTTTTGATATTCGCATGGGTGAGAGAAAGTCTTTTTTACATAGATTCATTTTAAGAAGATATCAATTCTAAATAGAGCAAGCATTTTATTTTTGGATACTGAAATATTAAAAATAATAAAAAATGAAAACAAAATGAATTTTTAGCCTTCAATGACCACAAATGAGTATTGTTATGAAAATATACGTACTTCTTCACAAATACATTGTCTAAAACAAAGAAACTTTTACTATAAACTTCGCATTACAATATCTTACACTAGAGTACGTCAGTAAGTTAAATTTTATTTACGACCTTTAAGGCAACTCTGACTCAGTTCTGGGTCGAGTTGTGGGAAGTGAGCCAGAGCTTAGTTTTGAAGTGCTACCTCGGCATTTGCCTGGTGTGACTGAGCAAAAACCTCAAGATGACCGGTCAACAACATCAATCCCAGGGCTTTTAACACTCTATCAACAGAGCTACGGCCGCTCGGTACACTCAAATCTGAGCCCTTTGATCTTTTCAGTCCATGAGAAACAAAGACAAAGAAGCTATGTTAGCCTTAATTTAAAGTACAATCACGGCATCAGCCCGGTTAACAGAGACAAACTAGAGAAACCTCAAAATGATGAGAACTGCAGAATTTGAGCTGAGCCGTTTCCCCGGTGATGATCTTCAGGTAACGCGACTTTCGCCATTTGTCTACCAACGCAGAGTCAATCAAGAACTGAAACTCAGTGAAAACTGTAAATACATTTTTGGTACTGGGTACGTGATAACTTAATAATGCCGAATTGGAGCATAGCATTCATTATACAATCGTTCCCACAGCTGCAAAAACAATGATCTTGCACGTCAAGATCTGTACACATATACATTGTGCCTCGCAACATCTTTCTACACTTCCTAAGCGAAGGTAGCAAAAACGATCGCACTTCATTCTAAGTCGAAAAGGTCATTTTAGCACCATCTGTAACATCTCGGGAAAAGATACTCGACTGTAATATAATAGGGCGAAAGAAATCCATAATCTAAAAACGAAGAATGATACGTTTTGGATCCTCTGTAATTCAGTGGGGTTCACAGTTTTTCAGCTACACATTTTTGCTTTATTCTTTTCTGTACCCTCGCATTTTCTGCATTGTATCTGCTGTCCTTTTCGCGATGTGTTCTCAAGCATGTGCACGTTTTGTTTTACAAGTATATATTTGTATGTACAGTCAACGCCAAACGTTTGTACCCAATCGTAAAACTTCTTCTCCCGAATAACTTTGGAATAGACAGACCGATTGGAGCATGGTTTCCCGTAAATTAAAGAGAGTGAGATTTTCTGTAAATTACAGGAAACTGTACTCAAATCAGTCTATCGATTATAAAGTTTTGGAGACGAAATTTCACGACTTGTACAAACTTTTGACACTGATTGTAGATGTATTGTGATACTTTGAACATTTTATCAACATGTATACCTCATTGAAATAACATGCGAACACTACATATCTATTTTATTTTATTTTGCTATATCTTCCATTCGTGGGGTTACTGGTGTACCGAAGTCACATTTACAGAATTTCTGAGAAATGAAATATAAAGGTCTTGAATCGTTATGATAAATCACAGAATTTGTCAAATGAATAGCAAATATGTTGTTATAATCTATGAAGCCTTGTAATTTGTTGTTTGGTAAATTTTACCACTCATAGATTGATTGTTTTTTGAGTACTTAGGCATGTTATCCCAATTTTGGAAAAATGGACTTGGGTACTTTAACCAGCAACCCGACGATAACAATAATTATTAACATGATGTGAACAGAAACGTACCAGTCTCATATACCTCTCCTTCGGCAACCGAAATCTGTCACCACCAAACATGTTTAAAAGATCAGAACGTTCGCACCACGGCCAAATCATGTAGTCCACCATTCCTGGCTTCTCACCTAAAAGAAAAGAATTGGCTACTTCAAAATCAGCACTAAAATTGTGACTCCCAAAAAATAAATAAAAGGAAATAAAATAAAAATAATTAAATAAGCGTCTCCTCACCTCCACGTAAAGATAGACTGAAAGAGACAGAAAGAAGGTACAAAAGAACAAATTAATAAACAGATCAGGTCTAACTTAGATACGAAATCAGCATTACGGTATCATTTCTCATACGAAGAGAGGTACTTTAATTTTCCCCACGAAAGTTGCATATGAAGAAGATACGAGTGTTCTGCCTACCCTGAGGCAGGTTTTCGAAAGTTCCTAGGCAATGTGAATTAATGGTGGTTTGTCATTACCTTCCATTGGGTTTAGGTGATTTTAACGTTCTAAAAACGTGGACCCCCTTCCCTTCATTACAAAATCTCTCTCACAACTAAGAGTTTTCTTTTTACTTCGACATTTCGTAAAAAATATGACATAAATCAGCGTTTCTCAAAGTGTGTTCCGCGGAACCCAGGGGTTCCGCAAAGAGTTCCTAGGGGTTCCATATAAACCGAACTCGAGGAAGCGAATAAAAAATTCGCAAGTCTCTATCTCATCTAAAAGTTGGTTTGAATTTTGGGTCCTTCGGAATTTGTTTTTGGAAGTTTCAACGGGAATAATTTAAAATAAAAAAAAATAAGAATTTTAGAAAAAAATCGAGAATGACAAAAGCTCCTTTCTGACACTTCTTTCGAACCGTAACAAAAAAGGTTTCGAAATTCGAAAAAGCTAAATATCTTCTGGGAGGGCTTTCCTCCCTTTTTCGAGTGGGAAATTTCAACATTTTGGACTTTTTTCGATGTACGAGACAAACTCGACAAATGTACGAGACACTCGTACAAACCAATATCAAGGAAGCGAATATAAAAACGGAAGTCTCTATCTCATCTAGAAGTGGGTTAGAATTTAGATGAGTCACTTAGTATTAACGTCAAAAGATCTAGAATCCTACTTCTAGAAGTAGGAAATAATTATTTTCGATTCAGGTTCACAATAAGATTCCAAAAATCACAAAATATATTTATTTTTACAGAAGAATATCCATTCATTCCATCAACAATGGTGACCAGCGCCAAAAGTTTTAATCACGGATTGCAATTATCATGTTTCCACAACTTTCGTTTCTGAAATCATTTGAAGATCGTCCGTGATTGTACATGCGCCCTAACGTCAGTTCTAAAACTATCAAAAACCCGCTGTGGAAAGAGATGTTTTAATTATGTTCTCTATACGCAGGACAACAATGTACGAATGTATATTTTTTTCTTATACCTTATACATGTGAACACTAACAATGACTGATTAATTTTATGTTGTTGTAAACTTGGCAACAATGTACGAATGTTTCTCTCTTTCTTCTTGAGGGAAACAAATATCTGCAAATTTGTAACGTTCAGTTTGAACTGTCCTTTCAATTAAGCTTGAATTTCATTGCATTCAGTTCTGAGTTTAATCTCAATCAAGATGGATCGGTGGCTCAAAAGAGGGTCATTAAAAGTTTCAGTTAATTGTAACAAACCTTCAACGTCTTCTAATGTGGCTGACGCAAAAAAATGTGCCCGATGAAGAGGAAATGAGGACTCAAGATCCTGATGTACAACAGAGTCACTCATCGTTCCGAAATGTGGAGAGTCCAGCATCCAAAACAATACATGTAAGTAAAAAACGTAAATATGATGAGTTATTTAGCCATGGGCTTCATGGATACTCAAAACTGCCCTCAATGTGTAATATGTGGTAGAGTTTTACCTAACAGTTCCATGGCCCCTGCAAAATTACGGCGTCATTTTGAAACCAATCATTTGAGTTTCAAAACAAAAATGTTGATTTCTTTGACAGAAAACGTCGCGAGTTACTAAATTCACAAAAGAGCTTAGCTCAGACGTCATTTAGTATGAATGAGAAAGCAACAGAAGCATCTTTCATTGTAAGTTATAGATTAGCACGGGCAGGCGAGGTCCACACTATAGCCGAGAAACTGATAAAACCTTGCGCGACTGACATGGTTAACTGCATGATAAATAAAAAATCGGGTAAACAAATCTCTTTAGTGCCACTTTCAAAAGACACAGTCGCTCGACGTATTGCAGATATGACAGGTTACATAAAGGAAGAATTGAACCGTCGGCTCAAGTCTTCTTCCTTTGCACTACAAATTGATGAGTCAACCGATATAGAAGGTCTGGATGTTCTGCTTGTGCTTGCACGTTACAATAATGAAGAAACTGTGGAAGAAGATATGCTATTATGTAAACCTCTCCCATCTAATGCAACTGGGTCAGAAATTTTTAGAATTATTAATGAGTATTTTAGAAGAAAATCAGATACCATGGGACAACTGCGTTGATGTTTGCACTGATGGTGCGAAAGCAATGGTAGGAGAAACAGCTGGAGCTGTTACACGCATAAAGGAAGTGGCGAAAAACTGCAAAAGTAGTCATTGTATACTGCACCGTCAAGCACTGGCCATAAAGAAAAATAACACAGTCCCTCAAATACGTCCTTGATGAAGCAGTCACAATCATAAACTTGATCAAGTCAAGAGCACTAAATGCAAGGCTCTTCAAAATTCTTTGCGACGACATGGGAAGCCTTCATCAATCCCTCCTTCTCCATACAGAAGTCAGATGGTTTTCTCGCGGAAAAGCTTTAAGCAGGCTCTTCGAACTAAGAGATGAGGCAAGAGTCTTCTTCATCAATCACCACTTCGAGCTGGAAGAACGTTTAAGTGATCAACAGTGGCTGTTTAGACTTGCCTGTCTAGTTGACATATTCGTGAAAATGAATGAGGTCAATCTGTCCCTTCAAGGAAAGAACGCAAGTGTAATTACAGCAAAGGACAAAATCACGGCTTTTAAGAGTAAGTTACAGTTCTGGAGCAGAAGTATCACTCAGTGTGAATATGATGTGTTTCCTGCATTGAAAGATTTCCCTGAGGAGAACGAAGGGAATCTCGGAGAATTTAATAAAGAATTTATTGAACATTTGGAGAATTTGCAGCACACTGTAAATCAGTATTTTCCAGAAAAAGATCATCAACATCAGTGGGTCAACAATCCAAGGAAAGCCTCCTCGCCTCACCGTTGACGAATACGAGAAGCTAATAGACTTGACGTCCGATTCATCCCTTCAACTTCAGTTCAAGAAGCTGCCGTTGATAAGACTTCTGGTGCCAGCTGAGAAAAGAATACTCGGGGTTATCGAAGAAAGCTATTGAGGTAGCTACTTCCTTTTGTAAGTACCAATTTATGTGAAACTGGATTTTCTGCGTAACTAGATATGAGACTGCAGCTTTTCGACATTGAAGAAATCTGCAGGCGCAAAAAACAAGCCCACTCCTCCCACTGAAGTCTCAACATATGTGATGTGGTATGTTTTCTATGAAAAATGATTCTCATGTCACATTTCAGAAATTAGGTTTTCATAAACATTTCACAATATTAAATTACTGTAAAAGTGATCATATTTACAGTAATTTAATATTGTGAAATGTTTATGAAAAACTAGATTCTCGTGTGCATATAAAACAGTTTAAAACTGATCATATTTACAGTAATTTTACTTTATTGCATTTTAAAATATTAGTGTGATGCTTACTTACATAATACCAAATCTAAAAAAAGTGCTTTTCTGTTCAATGATAGCGCATAATAAATGGCATTACTATTATAAATTATCGAATAATTTAATACTATTTTTGTGGGTTCCACAATTTTATTTTGGACATGAAAGGGTTCCATGAATGAAAATGTTTGAGAAACACTGACATAAATAAACCGAGATTCAATTTTTCCTAAGCGCATTATCCGTGCATCCAAACTGTCCGAAAGAATGTCTACATGACTTACAAATAAAAAAATAAACGGGCATTTTCCGGAAGAAAAACTGGATATCTTACGGAAGTTTTATCATTACTTTTATTAGTACAGCAGTAATATTTGAAACAGTATACGTCATTCATTTAAAACCAAGTTGTTGTCTTTTTTACAAATGCCATTATCCGTATTTTAAGGTTTTCAGTATACATTCGTGCTTTAATTACCGAGCGGTCGGGAGGTTGTGGGGTCCTTACCAGAGATCGACCTTCCTGACTGAGGGTTTTTCCCTCAGTCACACCAGGCAAATGCCAAGTTGGCACATTCAACTTAGGTCCTGGCAGACACCTTCCCGTATCCATTACCTAGCCTAGCCTGAGCCTTAGATGCCTATAGGCCATACATAAAATTCGTGCTTTAATTAATATGGGTTATTGGCAGTTCAGTCAAACAGTATCTAACATGTATTAGATAATTATTTCCCATTAATACAATGGACGAAGGCTACTGTTCTAAATGAAGTTTCCTTCACTAAGATTTAACGTCTATTGTGATATTACATGAACAATATAATATATCCGAAGGAAAAAAAAAAACAGTCAAATTCCTTCGAAAATATACTGTGTACGTGTAGGGTACAAAGTATTAAGACAACTCAATAAATAAATAAAATGCGTGTGGAACATTTTCAAATTGTACATTAATAAACCTAACGAATCCCTAAAAACAAGACAACTTATTCCCTTTGGAAACAACCTCACCATTTAAAAACAAAATTGTGCTATTCTGTTTCTAATCCTAAAAGATTGTGGCTCTTATTAATACAAGAAGATCACGTTCTACATGTCTATTCAAAATCGTTTTGGTCATTCCATTCAAAATTATCTAATTTGGAAATATCACCGTGCCTTTTTATCTTAGATTTTGATCAATTTTTGTTTTGGATATATACATATAGTTATGGGGAAAATGAAAATTATTTTGTTTCAACCTTTTCTGATAAAAAAAAAAGGCTTCAGAGGTTTTTTTAGCACAAATTTTGCTTTCTTTCTTCTGCATCATATACTTTATTTTTTTATATTTTTTCGCTATTGGGTTCATTTTAGTGTCAAATGAAAGGTACTTCGAAGACGTAAAAAGAGAATTGAAAAGGCTATAGGGAGAAAATTTCAGTTAACATTCAAATTCAATTTTGAACTTATTTTCGTATTATGTTTTGTTGTAACTCACCAAGCACAAATGTCATATGGTTTGTATTTTTATTGCACATCTAGAACATAAAATTCTTCTTGTAGCTAAAAAAAGGATGCTTTTGTAGTTGCTAAATTAAAAATTGATAATTATATGATAAGAAATAAATAGCCCAATAGATGCACTCTGACTATACGTATGTAAGCGCGTACACACACACACACACACAAGCAATTATCTTGGGTTTCCTTCTTGTGTCAGTTGTTCTACATGTGACTTAGTGATATTTTCATTGCAAACACTACAGAAGACAAGCTCTCTACAAACATCTAGTAACTTTTCATCGTGTTAAGTGTCAAGTACTGCACATGAATTCCCTGTGGGAGCGACGTGTAAGTATTACTACCCTTCTTTACTCGAATTTTACCTTTTATATGGTATATCCGGCCTGTTCGTATTTAAACTTTATATATTAGAGCGAGAAACCAGTCAGCAAAATGTATGTACTCTGCTACAATCACTAACTATAGGACAGAAATAAAAGTTACAGAGAAGAAATCCAGCCTTCCTGTACCTGTCTGATGGAACTGTGATCATTTATCACAGCGTGTTGAGACAAGCAACCTGCTGGCTTGCCCATTCATTCACTTATTGTGTCTGTAGCTCTGCGAGGAAAGTTGTGTTTAGAAGAAGATGAGGGTGGTGGTATAATGGAGAAGTGCTTAGCTGGCTTGCATCAAGCCGCTGCTCATGTCGTTTAAACAATGACGAAAAGCACTTTATGCTCAACTATACACTTACAAGGGACACCCGTGAACTCGGACAGGAGAAACTGGATGAAAGTTTCTACAGGAACTAATTGCAGGTCGCCGAATCCAGTGGTGATAGTCGTTTCCATGCAAAATCACGCAGTCAAGCAGTAACGGCGCCAGCTCATGGATGATAGGCTAATGTGCTAGAGAAGAGCTGAGAAGAAACGGGAGAATTGAAATGCTGAATGTAGTAAATATGATTAACGATTGAGTCTACAATATGTAGAAGCACATGTGAATGCCGTATGTGAATCACAGTGTTGCCAACTCAGTGAAAATAGTGTGTGAAAATGCGAATGGAAGAAAGTGTCAAAAGAATGCAAAGTAGTGGAATACAAAGAACCCGACACAGTAGTCGGGAATGAGGTTTTGTCATGTTATAAAACAGTGTTGCTAACTGCATAAAGGATAAAAGAGGTAATGAACGTACACTAGAAGCAAAACAAAGACCTGCAATCAGACAAGATAAACGGGAGTTAATCAACAGGCACAGAAAGAAAGAGTGGTGTTCCACATTGCCATGTAATACGCTGCGTCTGGTGACAGGTGCCATCGTTATGTACGGACATGAAGAGTAACAGAGCAGTACCGAGACAAGAAATCATTATTATCAGGACCAAAAGAAACATACAACAGGCGTGGCGACGGTGATACCAGTAAAATGATACAATACGGAAGAACTTGAAAATACATTAGGCTGTTACACTGACAGGAAAGTGTGCACGAACCAGTTAATTCTCAAAGTGTAGATGTGGGTTGGCAAGGAGGTGGTCAAAGCACAGAGACAGTGTACAGTATGCACATTTGACCATCACTACGAACTCAGTCAGCATCACCTCTTCATGGTAACAATCCTATGTCAAATGTGACACTAATGACATTATTAAATGACAATATGACTGAACCGATGTCGTACCCGACCTTTACCAAGCATACTGCAACATTGGCTTGTAGATCGGTGCGGAAAGTTGATTGTAAATCACAGAGTGCACCTTGTTAATGAAATAATGATCGTGTAAATTCACCTGAGATTTGTCACATTGAAGCCGTACGAAATCAACGATCCGTAGGAAATAGAGCTTGTATTGCCGAATACAACTGTCAGATGGCGCCTGTCACCAGTCGCAGCGTATTACTTGGCAATGTGGAACACCACTCTTTCTTTCTGTGCCTGCTGTTTTACTCCCGCTTATCTTGTCTGATTGCAGGTCTTTGTTTTGCTTCTGACATACGTTTATTACCTCTTTTATCCTTTATGCAGTT
>JAGDQP010076937.1:0-10002 GCA_022664845.1 Lepisma saccharinum
TTACATAATTTGAAGTCACTAAAAGCGAGATGGCATAACGTTATCAGACAAAGAAAAACTTTAAATAATTCAGGCAAATTTCTAACGGTGAGTAATAGCACTTTTATTAAATTCTGTGTTGGATATCGGAGATTACAGAAATAGCACATTTTAACAAACATTAATAGATAATTTATGTGTAAGAATTCCTATTGACGAAAAGCTTTGCTAGGTAAAATTTCTGTTCTGCATTCTCCCAGCATCACCCATTCGGCTTCAGCCAAAATTATGTAAAGACCTTTAAAAAATTCAAATTCAGATTCGATTTGAGAGCCCTTGGTAATCAGGCTCAATTTTTAAAAAATAATGGACAAATCACAATAAGAATGACATTTTGAAAATGGGTTGGATAATTCTTAAGAATATCTATCAAATTAAGTTATCCATAATTTGGAAATATTTGCTATTGATAAGAAATTTTAAATCCTGGGCTATGGCGGCTTAAGTAAGTGACCTTCAAATATCTCGGCTTAAAAAATTAGCCTCAAAATGAAATAGTTCATTTCGTTAATGATAGATGAATCGCTTTTCAAAATATCAGTGTCTTTCTTTATTTGTTCGGTATTTTTAAAAACTAAAAATTAAAGTTATTTATAAAGAATGTGTATCATACGATTGTCCTACACGTGCTTTTTAAAGTTTGTATATAAATGTGTATGTGTATGTGTGTGTGTGTGAAAGCGAGAGAGAGGGAGGGAGAGAAAGAGAGACATCTTTTTTATTGACTTTCTAGAGGAACTGCTTCAACTTCATAAAACAGAGTACGTTCACAAGAAATAACACTTACATAATAGTACAACAATAGCATTCGTGTTTTTACTTTCGATGCTTTAACATAGTTTGTTTGGTGGGCACAAATTGCGTATTTGTGATTGCATATATTGAAATAATTATGGTTGAGGAAATGTAACGGGAGAATCTCAAATAGCTTCTTATGGAAAGCATGCAGTAAAAAGCATAAAAACATACATCAAATGTATGAAAATAGAATAGTATTTGGTATAAAATCTGAAATCAAGTGGGGCAAGTGCCTCCCCCTTGCCCCTCCCTGCCGACGCCCTTTCTCATATGTTATCCTCTCATCTATTAATATCTACATGGAATCCCATAGGGGAAATCTAACCAACAATATTATTTTCACAGTGTGAAGTTAAAATTATTCAATGTTCATGAAGATATATCACTCAAAACATGGTACAATATCGATAAAGCCCCTCGTACACGATTCAATAAAGCTTGAACAAGAGCGTTGAACAAGCAATTGGATGAAAATGACGTCACGAGTCAGAGACTCCACACAGGAAATCTCTTGAATTCAAGTCTTCTCATCCAATTCGTCCTATTTAGAACCTGTCCTATTTTTATTGAATTCAACGCAATGATCTACCAATTACATCGCTGGTGACTTGAACACGTAACAACTGTGCTTCCGGAATGCTAAAAATTAAAATGTGAACATGAAGCAGGGAATTTTTAAGCCCTTGTTTTTATGATGCGAAATAAAGATATTATCAGAAAATCAAAATATAAAAAAAATAAAGTATCGCTACAAGAAATTCCATCGCATCTTGCTGAGGTAAAGTGTACCTGATGTTTCTTCTGTAGTTTTTGTACAATCACTATTGCAATAGAAATTGATACAGAGGGTTTACTATAATTCCTAATAAAGTTTGTATTGTATTTAGATGCAGTAGGATATTAATATTTAAAGTCCCACTGAGTTACTCATAATTTATGTGGAAATGTCGAGTCTCTATTTACTGTATGTAGGAAGTTCAAAGCTGCTAAACACAGAAGTATCTGGGTACACTTTACTATACGACACAAAACAATGTAATCTTTCCCAACGTATGTGAAAGTGTTTAACTTAAAATATAACAAAGTTTCGAGACATGGAAGTATTAAATTAGAGTGAAAAAGCGAAAAGTACTTGGAACTACTTGGCTGCTTCCATGTTGCTGAGCAAGCACATTAAACCGTGCATGAAATAGCGAAAAGTACTTGGAACTACTTGGCTGCTTCCACGTTGGTGAGCGAGCACATTAAACCATGCATCGCATATAATAAAAATCTAACTTTCTTTAACCCGCCTTTGCTTATTCAACATTGTGGCCATGATTTTTGTAGCAAATAATGTGTCCTTCATAATACGACGCAATGCTATTAATATTCCACCGCATCCCTACAATCTTCATGTAGTAATGAACGCAAATAAATCTATTCCGACACGAAGTGTCACGATTAGTATGCCTCCACATGGCGCTATCTTGATCAACTGGAGTGCGTATGTAACGAAATAATAATAAAATATGCATTTTCACTTTGGATTGTTAGTTGTCGTTAGATGTTTATAGAAGTGCATGTAACCGGAAATAAATAAAAAAAACTTATAAGAATTTGAAAAGAGTTTTGAATAAAGCAATAAAAAGTCGATGTTCGAGGCATCACCAACTACGGAATCGTAGCCGTGAATCAGGTTATTATTTTATTAAAAGCGACGCATATCATGTTTAACATTCACTCCATGTTCCCGCTTTCAACGCAGAAAGAGCAAATCTACTCATGTGCTTTGGGCTTCTTCACACTTCCGCTTAACTTATCGAATCGTGTACGAGCACCATCCAAGCACTTTCAACACTACTTGGATACAACCCTTTGATTATTCCAGTTGGATCGTGTACGCACTCATCCAACTTCTTGTTCAAGAATTTGATTCAAATTTTATTGAATTGTGTACGAGGGGCTTAACATAATGTAAAATCAAATCTTAAACTATTAAAATACTTACATTCAAATACTTCGGCACGGTCATTCATTTTAAACTTGCAACACGTGATCAATTCTACATATTTGTCCCAACTCCCAAGTGAAGAAGGAATTTTGGCACGCAATATGCCGCTCTGTTTTCTTTTCAACATGGCAGCAGCGCGCAACCGAACGGAGGGTCAAGTTACCATCTGGTCCTCCGTCGTTCCGTTCACTTCAATGTTCCGTCGAAGGGGAAATTCGGATAACTATCGACGGTGCATCCAACTGCGCAAGGGTACGGAGCGGAGCATAAAGTGCCAATTTGGAAAGGGGATTTGTTTTCACCTGATATCATATCAAATGTGTGCAAAAAGAAAGGTGTTCATTTTTTATATTTCCACTCTGGAAGAAGCAAAATCTATTATATTGTCTTGCTAGAGACAACGTCGAAATGCATTTTTACTAACTTGAATTTATTTCAAATAAAATTTATCTTGCAAAAGCTATAGGTGGCAGAACAAAAAGGCAACCACTAGCAAATACCTTTGAAGAAATTTAACATTTTCAATTCATAAATTTGACCAAGACATACTTTTTGAAAACGGAAAGTTGAATATTTCAGTCTTGAGCAAGTAATACATAGTTTACATGCAAAAAAATACAAGTCAGCTATGTTATTATCATATCATTGTCTATATGAAAAATATATTAAGCAAAAGTTCTCTAAAAGTGAAACTAATATATAAACCTCTCAAAAAAGTTTTGTCTGAAAGAAACACTGATTTCCATAAACAAAAGACAAGTTTGTATTCTCCTCCTATAATCTGACTAGTGATACAATTACTTTCAAAGATCATAGGGTTTCATAAAAACTCATTTTGTCTTCAAGTACAAATTTCAATATAATTTTAAGTCCTTTAAGCACATTTCTCTTATATCTTGAATCAAGCTCAAAAGCCTCCGGTTATAAAGCGTGTCCAATTGCATGTCTCTCATCCAATTAAATTCAAGAAAATATACTGAAAATCTATTTGTCATTGTCATAAGGTTGTATCCTTTATGTGACGATATGTAATACTGTCCAAGCCAGGACCAGTATTTTTCTTATGTGCTATTTTTGCTGTTATGTCTTCCACGGTGAATGGTGTTGTGAGGTGAAGATTTTCGTTGAAACGGTGTTGGTCATCAGCTTGCAAATTTGGAAATGTGATACTATGCTGTTGGTTGGTGTGAAAATTTACTCTCGATATTCTGAAAAATGCGTTGGCTTTATCATGACCAGAATGTATTAGACGGTCGTATCGAAGTAGTGGATTAAATCTCTTCCAGTATTTAGTAGGATGTGTAGTGTCTCTGACTCACGATTTCATACATTGTCTCAATTTGTAAGCGCTTAGAAAATTTGATACTATTTTTTGTACTTGGCGATGAAGGTGCAAAGAAGATGGATTTCGTGTTCAGAGTATTGTTCGCAAAAGCGAAGAATTTGGAACAGATAGGCCTACAAATCATATATTTAAAACATTCTTTCAGTAATGACTTCTTGAAATATATTCTCATTCTATGATCAATATTTTATGACAATTTATGAAGACAACTTCAAAACGTATTATTTACTTGAACTTTGGTACTGGGATTTGTTTCAATTAAGAAATATGCAGGCTATGAATATTCTTCAAATATCTTTAAACAGCCTACTGATTACTAACTATAGATGATTTGCCTCTAATTCCTAACGCTGTAAGCTATGTGATTCCATAGAAAGCTATACCGAACATCTTAACAATAACTGCCGCCTTAAAGTCGACTTCCTCAAAATAAAACAAGAAAACTATGGTTCTTTTTATTTGTGGGAAAACGTTAATCGTATATAAGATGATTAAAGCACTAATTCTTTTACACATTACACAGAAAATTTAATCACCTCACTTTTGATAAAAAATATTTCAATTCCAACAAAATGCCAACTACTGCCAACCTTGATTGAAATATTAAGTGTTGGAAACCTTTTTCTAAAATTATTTGCTTTCACTATTTCCAACTTTAGCGGAAAAGTAAATATGTTTGAACAAGAAATAATAATTTTGTATTTATCTTTTAAAAAATAAATTCTTATAACATACTTTTATTAGCACAGTAAAGAATTTCACTCTAAAACTGTGGTAAAAGACTGCAAAATGCGAAGCGCATCACGTGTTATTGTATATGAATTTTAAGTGTTATTCTTAACTATTATTTTTGATAACAGTTTAGCGAATAGTAGCTGGTATTTATAACATTGATTAGTAACAGTTATATGGATACCCACTTTCAGACTTTGCCGTTTAGAGTAAGAAAAAAGCAAGAAAAAATTCTCAAAAAAAGTTTTCTACAAAATATGTTTAAAATACCTTTCAAAGTGTGTACAACATACTAAGTTTTTGGTGGGATCCCTTACACCTTCTGAACTTTGCCAAAATTCAGGAATTTCAGAACAAAAAAATCAAGTTTTCTACAAAATATCTTTAAAATAGGTTACAAAGCATACTGCTTAAATATAGTAACAAGATTGTTTCAAAAGTATAGTTTAGCAACTTGTCTCAATGTTGGCCAGACATATACATGCATAAAAAATATTAGGGTTCAAAAATAAAAATAGGAACTCTCTCTTATCTATATGTACTACAGGTATAATGTTCAAGTTTTCGGCTGTTACAAAAAATATTAAGTCAAATATCAAATGAGTTTATCAGTTGTATTTGCGTCAGGTTCTTTAAAGCACCACCAGAGTTTGGTCCGGCACAAAAAAATGTTTACGTTGCCTGCTAACATTCGTTAACTACCGACGGTCTACCTTTCTTAAACAATTAGCTAAGCGCTCGACAAATGGTTAGCGAGACGTGTTTGAGTTGACACTATTACTTGTGAATCTCTAGATGTTAGTTTTTTAAAAAATATTATTATTATTTAAGATGCATGTTCTATATTTATGTTCTTTTTATTCTCGTTTCATATTAATCACTTATTGCCCTAAGACTAATCCACACTGCGGCATACGTATTTTTAATTAATATCTAAACCAAAGCTAAATTTTTATCTTACCCATAGCCGCTAAAACAACGTCCCAGGTTCATATCCCGCGTTTGACGAGAAAATTTCTATTTTTTTTATTTCTATAAAAACAATCCATGTATCCATAAAAAATTAACACGTTCCCAATCTCCCCCGGCAACAAAACGTATGCATCAAGCACGTTTGTAAACACTGACAAGTAATATTTTGAATATCATCGTGAGTCTGCCTGAAGGCCATAAATAAATTTGAATCGGGTGTGCCTATACAGAAAGCTGGCTGCTATAAAAATAATGGAAGCCAATACAATATTTTCAAATATGTTAGGTACACTTGTTTGCGCTTAACTTAGATTAAACACATAACAAATGAAGTGTGAGTCAAACTTGCCTAAAGGCCGTAAATAAATTTGAATATATGTACAGAACGTTGGCTGGTTTTAAAATGATGGAAGCCACTACAATACTTTCAAATATGTAAGCAGCACATCTGCTACACTTGATTACGCTTTAGCTAGATTAAACAAATTACAAATGAACTGATTCAGTAAAAAATATTTTCGTGTCTCCCATACTGTCTTTAAAGTTCTTAGCTTCACAAAAGAGTATCAAAATATATAACTATTCCCCTTTGAGCAGACGCTATAAACAACGCATGGGAAATGTGGAGCCACATTTTCTTGGCCTATGATACAAACTGAAGTGCGGTCCCAAAAAATATCAAAGACACTAGTATAGAAGGCTGAGTGCACCTCAAAGCGCCAGGAATAAAAATCTTTAGGGTCGTGCAATTCATAGTCCATAAGTATTTTTAAAATAACGTCTTAGGTAAAGAATAAGTGTACAGGAAATGAAATTTTTTTATTAATCTTTTCTAAAACTCTATATTCCAGTAAACTATATTCCTCACTTCAAATAGGGGTTCTCTTGTAGGCTTTCTTATGGACAATTATGAGGTGTTCTTCATTCCGGCACTAATAAACATTATGAAAATTTGTAATCCCAACGACCTAAGCCAAAAGGCCATAAATAAATTTAAAACGGATGCAAATTGTGATTCAAGTTTTACTGATCATATTTTTGAAGTGAATTATGTACGAAATAGACAAAAGAATTCAGATCTGTCAAGTTTGATTTCTACTCAAGAAAATAATTAAGACTGCCGTGAATGTAAATTTAAAATCGAAAGAACAAACTCACCTAATTTCACAACTGATCGCGCTAGCTGGCAACCTCCAATGAGTCGGTCAATTATAATTATCTGAAAATAGAAAATTATAGTTAGTATCTACATACAGGTCTTATTTTATTTCAAAGTAATATGAAATCATTGTTGATATTTTACTAGAATCGTTGCTAAAATAAACAGGAATTCTGTGCGTAATTTCAGTTTCGGGGGTACCTCATACTAGTGCAACTGATTAATATTTTAAAATTTAAAGTTTTCGCCCATTCTCTTGAAAGAAGCAAACATTTGAAATGAATTCCCATCAAGTGTATAAGAAATATAGAAAAAAAGTATAATTTGCTATTTCTTTGCTAAAAATTTTGGCTTTCCACAGACCTCTTCTCCAATCAAATTGAGTATCAAACTGTCCTTCGTAATTCTCAGACAGGTTTAAAAGTTTAAAAGGTGCATATTAGACTACAACTGAAAATATAATTTAATTTCTAGACAATGCAAATACCTGGGTTAATCTTTCCCTCCCAATCTTAAGACAAGTAATAAAAGGCACTGTTAAATCCCAATTGATTCACCTGGAGCTTCAGGTCAAAAGTTACCTTGCTGTAGAACATGAATCATGACTCGTCTCTATAATAATAAAGTGCAGGTAAGCAAGTTCCACTTCCATTGATGGACAGCCGTAATAATTATTTATGTATTTTCAAATGGAATAACTCACTACACTTTCGTAGTAAAGTATTAGTTTCAGATTATGGAGAGCGTTAAAAATTAATGTGATGTAAAGAGATAGAAAATATTTTATTGAAATTTATCCGTCTCCCGGCGATGACATCAAATTTTACTAAATACTTTTACAAAACAGAATCTAAATTACTCAAGTTTAAGTTACAACTTCAGTTCTATCATCAAAATGCAAAAATCCATTGACTCAATTGATCTGGGTTCGAATCCTGTATTCAAGCATTTCTGAAATTATTCGTAAGACATTAAAAATTGATAATGATCCAGGATTTTTGACTGGGGTATGAATTTTTCTGATTCGCACTAATTAAAATGTGATGTCATATAAAAATGTTCTTCAAGAACAGGCTATCTATTAAATATATAATTTTAAAAACTACTTACTTTTTCTCAAATGTTAGTAATCTTGTAACAGGTGAAAGTTGAACGTAGAACTGAACTGAAACACTTCTCAGCAGAAAATCAAACAATTAATAAAGCCAAATGGTCAATTCCAAGTATTTATATAATTGTAATAGTTCAAGACCTTTCGTTAGCGCCGCTAAAAAAGATTGTAATCTTCTTAAGCTTTAAAAGGTTTCTTTCCGCTTAGTGCAGTATGTCTGCTACCGATCATAAATTCATGTCTACTTCTGATACAAAAGAGAAAGAAAACATCACTAGATTTCAAATGACATTTCTATCGCCGTATAATAAATAAGATATTGATGGAAGCTTCTGCCTGGGACCTCATTAAAAATCGATTTTCAAAGAATTTATAGGTCTGTCTCTTTTAGCCAGCCTCGTTAAAAGACAATTACGCTGTACTTATAAATAATTCGCAGGCATGTTAAGTGCTTCTAATGCCGCCTCTCTTAAACGACATAACAGTAATCCACACACTCAAGCAAGTGTTTTCAAAGACGAACGTCGCCAAGATGATGTTTCAAAAGAAAGAATATACTGTTCTTCTGTTATCAATATGGTTGTATTGCACATTAATCAAAATCAAGTAAATTCTTAAAAGCAATTTTTTCCCATAAGTAAATGAGTTTCCCGAAAATAACGGTAAAACTTTACTGCCGCAAAAGCAACCGAAATTTCTCTTCAGCTTCCGAAAACAGTTACAATGTCGCTATTTCTATTGGCTAAGGAAAAATATTCATTCGCTGACGCAGAGTCTAATGGACTAACAGTATCACACAGACAGTCAACAAGGACACATCCGTAAAAAAAATCCAATGAACAAATCCATGATGTCTCTCCGTTCTACAAGCAATGATAACTGCACACCTTAAGTGATGAATTCCACAATATTTCTTAATAAAAATTAAAAGATTTTTTAAAAAAGAAATGTATTCTTCCATGCCACGTTGTATAGTTCTTTCGCAGTACCAGGTTTCATGGGGGCAGGGCGGGCGATCGACGCAGGATGGCATGGGCGCTTAGTACCGGAATCTTTCTTCGGTTGGAAGTCGGTCAACAAATAATAAAATGGCGGATAAAAAATAATAATTAAGAAAAATAATTAATTGATTAATACCAGGTGTATTCATAAGTAGTTTCCGGTTTACCTAAGAGATGGCGCCAGCGAAAAGTACGCAGCGTGTTCATTTGACACATACATCATTTAGTTCGTCTGACATTAAACTACAAACACACACAAGTTGAGTCCGCCAAACACTAGCTCTTTGTTTTATCGTTCAGTGATCATAGCGAAGTTTGTGCCTGAAAATGAACATTTGCGGCACGCATTGTTTTTCTTATTTAACCAAAAGAAAAAAAGGCTGTTGAAAGTCAGCGTGTGCTGGTAGAAACATATGATGAACACGCTCCATCGATTAGAACATGTGAGACATGGTTTCGACAATTTAAAAGTAGTGATTTCAATGTGAAAGACAGTGGGCGCTCTGATAGACCACAAAAGTGCGAAAACGAGCAATTGCAGGTGTTATTGGAGGATGACCCAACTCAAACTCAACAGCAATTGGCAAAAGCATTAAATGTGTCACAAGAAACAATCAGCAGACGTTTACGAGCAATGGGGAAGATCAATAAACTGGGTAAATGGGTCCCACACGATTTGAATGAACGTCAAATGGAAAATCGCAAAGTCACTTGTGAAATGCTGGTTCAACGCCACGAAAGAAAATCCTTCTGTATCGAATTGTGACGGGTGACGAAAAATGGATTTATTTTGAAAACCCCAAGCGGAAAAAATCGTGGCTTTCACCTGGCGAAGCTGGTCCTTCAACATCA
>JAGDQP010076938.1:0-10002 GCA_022664845.1 Lepisma saccharinum
TTTTTTTTTTTTTTTTTTTTTGACACATGATATGGATATACAGTCCCAAATCCGTTAAAAAGTTAATCTGGTACGAGCTGTAAAAATGTAGAGTCTTAACTAGAGACATTTCCTCCTCCTTCTCATTATCAACTATCCTCCCAGAGAAATCCAAATTAAGTAGGTTCGTTGATAAAGGATTCACCTTTTTGAACTTCCTTTTAGATCTGCTTTTTTTTATAATTTCTGTTTTTGTTCTTATTTCTATGTCCACAAGTTCGCACCTTATTTAATCTTTCTTTGGGGGAATTTTTGTTCTTAATTTTCCACCTATTGCAATTCTTTTTACTCCTACTTTTTTGTGATTACAGTTTTATTGTACTTCGTTCTTGTTATTTTATCATCATAATAGGCATGATTATTTAAATCTTGTCTCTTAACTTTCACATTGCTTCCTTGGATTTGTAACTTCTTTCTTTTGTTATCATGGTTTACATTTTCTTTCTAGCATTACTTGTTAATTTTCGCGATATTCAAATTGTTGTGATAACGTTGCTCCTGTATCAGATATAATCATAACATATCTAGTATTTACAGCCTTCTTTACCCTTTACTTAAATCTTGAGCAACTTACATTGGTCATATTTCTAACATCTTTGCTCATACCTGCCCTATAATTAACAGTACTGGACACGCATTCCTCTTTTCAGAACATTAAGAGATGTACTTCTTTCGATTCATAAGTCGAATGAAACATTATCACTCCTTGATTACTTGCAGTGGAATTATTAATAACTTCACTCATTTCTATAAAAGTATTACTTTCAAAAGTTTCAATGCCTTGCTCTCTAGCAGCATACATTCTCATTTCATTAGCCATTCTTACATAAAGTTTCTCTTTTAAATCTTCATTGTCAACGATCATTTCTGCATTAATAACTTCAGGTTCTGAATAATCTGATTAACGCTGTGAACTTATATATAAAAATAAGCATTATTTTATGTTAACTTCAACATCGACTTCGATGATTTAGTGTTTGTAATATAACATTCAATTTTGCTTCCTTTTCAGTTTACCTTCCTTTCTTTTTCTTCTCTATCTTCCTTTTCCTTTTGAAGAAAACTGATTATTGTAGTCTTCATATCGGATATTACGACTGTATCTCCACCTGATTCGTAAGCAATCGTCTGAGTCACTTGTATTAAATCAGGCTGCCTCCGAGTGACACTTCTTGTAACATGTAATGGTTCTATAGTCTCGTTCCCAGAATCGTTTGTTTTCCTTCCTCCATGGTAGCTGTTTACTCGTGCCCCAATAGTTGGTAGACAAATGCAACGGCTATATGTTGTTCGCTTCTGCATAGTAATGTGACTAATGAATGGTCGGATGGAACTTATCGATGCCGTGCTCTATTAAAATGGCATGGAAATCCGTGACGATTGGCCGCCACACTATCATTGTTCTTATAGTATGCATTTTACCGCTGATGCGCCATGCGTAACACTCCACTGCTTCTCCACTGCTTCTCGATAACTAATATGCAAGATGTCTCTTGCACGGTTTTGCATGTTGCGCGGTGTCACCATGGCGGAGCCAGCGGCAGCACATCAAGATCGCAAATTAAGTATGTTACTCAATACGTGAAACTAATATCAAATAGCCAATTTGCGAAACTATTGTATCTAAGAAATACTGAAAAGGAGATGCTGTCAAAAATCGTATTTCGGACGCCATTTGTAAAATATGGAGGAGCGCGCGGCAAAGCACCAGGGTCACAAATTCGGTGTATTACTCAGTACATGACACTGTCCAACTGCTAATTTTCAAAATTCGTGTACATTTTTGCCAGGTATATCCATTATAAGCTCCCTGTTGCTTGCCCTTTGCTGTTACGAAACAGCGTAGGAAAAACTTGCAGAACTGAAAGCAGCTCTAGCGCCTAAACCATACATCCTACAAGAAAAATGGGAATAACCTTTCTTGTAGAGAATTAGTGTTGATTAATTTTTGCAACAAGATATTTTGTTCTAAAATGCTTTTCAAGCGAGATACTTACAAGAAACAGGTTTTTTTTTTCGCCACAGTTTTTTTTTTTTTCGCCATTTTTCCAAGATAGCGGATTTCCCCCACGGAGTCGAGTGCCGGATTGTAAAATATAACTAATTACATCTTCTTACGCATCTTGGTTCAAAAACTATTTGTGTTGCAGTTATTTCCAAGTCAATCCGTATATTGCTTCTACCAACATTATCGATTAATATTTTCATTATTTATAAGACAACTGCGAACAAATTACGAAACTAACATTACTTACCTCAAGTAATGTTTCAGGTGTTGTAGATCCATGATTTATGGGGAATGACTTCCTTCCATCTGCATGAAAACAAAAATATTTTATTACGCACGTAAGTTAATCTAGTTTCTTATTACTAAAGTTAGGAGAGGAAACTTGTTCTACGAAAATAAGTTTCTTTACTACGGCTGTATTCAATTTCCTTTTCAATGTATACCTATTGTCTAGTAGCTTATTTTGTTGGGAAAAATATAAAATATTTTGTATTACCGTAATATGTGCTTTGAAGATTTAAGGTGTCCGCGTTCTTAAATAGAATACTTCTGTTTAGAAGAAGATATATTCTTTTTGAGACTGTGTAATTGTTTTTGTGGTTACACTACGTATAGAAGTTTCACTATATATGTAATGGTTTTCGGGGTAGTGATACTAAATATATTTAGAAGTATATACGCTTACTTATTATCGCATGTGATTATAGATGATGGTTGACAATATGTGTTTACGGTGAATCTGTAGCATGTGCATGCACCTGATCCTTCTTTCTGGCTAGGTTTGTCTCTGGAATATGCATGCTTCAAGATTGTCTATGGCTAACTAATAAAGTAAAGTTATTTAGTTACCTTCAGAATAATGTCTCTGGTTTGAATTAGTAGAATTGGAACTAATACACTTCAACGTCTACAGATTTTTTAATATTGTTGCAGTGGCGCAGTCGGGTAGAGCGATGGCTGGTCAGACTGCGCATTTCGAACCATTGGATGTCCAGGATCCTGGTATAGAAAGTTATCTCGAACGCTTTGAGCATCATTGCAAAGCTTTTAAAGTGGTGGAAGAGCAAAAACTCAGCTTTCTGTATGCTACAATAGGCTCAAAAGCTTATATACTAAAAAATCATTGTTTACCAGATCCTTTGGACAGTTTCACTTACGCTCAGGTTAAAACCAAGTTATTAGCTATATTTGCTAAAAAGCATTCTGATATTGTTGAGCGTTATAGATTCCATTTGATAAAGCAACACGAATATGAATCTGTACAGGACTTTGTGGCTAAGCTCAAGAAACAAGTAATGAGCTGTGAGTATGGTGACTTTGTAAACATAATGTTGAGAGACCAATTTGTTCTAGGCATATATGATGATGCTATTCGTAAACGATTATTATCAGAAAGTAAGTTAACCTTTGACCGAGCTGTGGAGTTGGCTACTATTGTCGAACAAGTTAGCTCTGATGTCGATTCAATGAAAAGTTCCAACGTAAGATCCGAAACGTTCAATAAAATTGCTTACAATCGAACGAATCGTTTCGATAAAAGTTCTCAGTCATTTACTGGTTCTAGAGATAGAATAATTTCATGTCCACGTTGTTTGTTCAGACACCAATACGGTAAATGTAAAGCCTTCAATGAATTTTGTCATGCTTGCCACCTTAAAGGTCATTACCGTAACAGCCCCTTTTGTAAGTTTAAACATGCTTATAATGATTACAAACCACCTCATCAAGTTTTACAAACACCGAGCACACAAGAATCGCTTAATCGATTGGATGTTAATTATATGGACGATGTATTAGGTTTGACATCGGAGTGTGATAATTTTCTGCCTACATTGCATTCTGATTTAATTTTGAGAATTGGAACATATTTAGTACCTTTTAAATTAGATTCAGGTGCTATTGACAACATGGTTTCATTTCAGTTAGTCCAGACTATGGGTTTAGATAATTTAATTACACCATCAGCAAGTAGTATTACCTTGATTAATGGTTCTACCTTACCAGTTATCGGCAGTATTCAACTATTTGTCCAATGTCTAGGTCAACTTTTTAGTCTAAACTTCAAAGTTATTCACACTGCTTTACCTTTTCAATTAATTGGAAGAAATGGTTTAGATACACTTTGTCCAGTTTGGGTGCATCAAATTAAGTGTTCAATCCAAGGTAATTATTCTTCATACAATTATAATGGCACTAAGGATAATCTCTCGAATGTAATGTTTAATGAGAACTTACCCTTGAAAGATCAAACATGGAATTCATCGTTACTGCAGGATTGGAAACAAAATATTGAGGATCAAATAAAGTTTTTGCAAAAAGGGCTACTTGACATTAAGTCACAATTACAAGAGTATAGGCAAATTTCCAAGAATTCTATTTTAGATAAAGAATTGGAATTAGACTGCACACACAATTCATCTACTGACATTCAGTCGCTAGAGGTTAAGCAAGAGTCTGGTTTAACAGGTGTGGAATCTAATTATAGTGTGAGTTCCGGAAATAATGCAATTCTTGCATCTAATGAGAATATTGTGATCAAGCACGATAAGCTTGCATACGACCTGGTAGTTGATAAGTATAAGCTGGAAGGTAATGAGCTTTTCCGAAAATGTGAGTTTACAAGCGCTTTAAAAGCTTATATTAAAGCCTTACACTTAGATCCTGAAAATCTATTGTTATTCAATAATGTCTCGGCAGTTTACTTTCAATTAAAAAACTATCATGAGTCAATTATATGGGGACAGCAATTATTAGATTTTTCTCTTAATCGTCCGGTTGATAATAAACTAATAGAGAAAGTGTCAAAAAGGATACTTCAGGCAGAGAATGCTCTTTCTGATATGCAACAATCTCTCGTACCTTTGCCTAACAGTTCTCATCATCAGAATTTGTTTCAATCCCCCCATTCTCCTTCGCATACTAAAGTGAATCCAGTCATGTTATCTGTAAATGATCAAATTGAAGAACCTCCTCTAGAAACTGTGTCTATTGTTTCAAGCAGTCAAAGTAGTAATGATTTGTTTCAGGATATGAATTGTATGAGTCTTCATATGGAATGTGTTAATACAGATAAAACATTCACTTCAAGTGAAGTTACAGCTGACACTTTACACAATGAAGCAGCATCAAAGGTAGTACCTTCTAATGATATTGAGATTGTTCTACCTGAGATTCAGTTGAGGTCAGAATTTGTAAATACGCAACAGCTGATTCAAGAGGAGTTAGTCAATCATGCTTTATCAAAGGACATTAAGGCAGAGCCTACTGTTATTATTTCCGATAATAAATCAACCAGTGTAGAAGTTGACTTAGTTCAAGAGCAATCTAATGGTTCGTCGCTACCGGTCCATGATACAAGTTCTAAAAGTCAATATACTTCTAAAAAGAAACGTAAAAAACAGCAAAAAGCCCTTTTGAAGGAAAAGAATCAGCCAAGAATCAAACAATTTTTAGCAAAACAAGGATGGACAAAGGTATTAGAAAACCCGGACTTTTATGCAATTCAGCATTTAATTATTGAATTACTAGATGATGGTAACGATGATTTGGCTATGGCGTATGTTCAGCCGTACCTAACAATCAAAGAGACATGCAGGGGGGAGATTGCTTTGAAGATTTAAGGTGTCCGCGTTCTTAAATAGAATACTTCTGTTTAGAAGAAGATATATTCTTTTTGAGACTGTGTAATTGTTTTTGTGGTTACACTACGTATAGAAGTTTCACTGTATATGTAATGGTTTTCGGGGTAGTGATACTAAATATATTTAGAAGTATATACGCTTACTTATTATCGCATGTGATTATAGATGATGATTGACAATATGTGTTTACGGTGAATCTGTAGCATGTGCATGCACCTGATCCTTCTTTCTGGCTAGGCTTGTCTCTGGAATATGCATGCTTCAAGATTGTCTATGGCTAACTAATAAAGTAAAGTTATTTAGTTACCTTCAGAATAATGTCTCTGGTTTGAATTAGTAGAATTGGAACTAATACACTTCAACGTCTACAGATTTCTTAATATTGTTGCAATATGCATTCGTAATTTTTACCTAGTTTGAAAATTAATCATTTTTAAAACATACAAGATAATTTTGATTATCACTGAGGAAAAGTATATCCGTAAAATAGGGGAACGCTTTTCTGCATAACCTGAGACCTTAACCAAATATCCAGGCCTTAATTTCGAGGCACATATCTAGTTCTCGTGGTCCAGGCAATAACATCGCGGACTTCGGATCAGTAAGGAGGCGGCACGTGGGTTCAAACTCCAATGCCGGTCTTCCAGATTAAGGTTTTTCCCTCAGCCACACCCTAAGCTTTAACCAACGTTCAAACTTTCCCCATACCGGCTTCCACTGATTCAGACATAGTTGTTTGAATAAAGCTTCTCTCATCCTCGCAGACCTACAGATAAATCACCGTACTTCAAATCGATCATTTCGTCAACAACGTCCCTCCACTACCCAATCGCGTAACAAATCATGCTATCGTTCCAACTGTCCATCTTGGTCTTCCCCAACATCTAATTAGAACCATTCTTCTCAATCTACGATCACTCCCCAAAAAACATCCCAACAACCGTCATGCAATACTCGATGCTAACAATACTGTTGGCGCATCAACGCTTGTGTTTGTTCTCAATTAAATCCTTTAAACTAGTAAACGGCCACATATTTGTATGTTGAATACTTAGTGACAATATGGATAGACTCATGCTACGTTTACTTATTTCTATTCCGAACTGTTCTGTACATGTTCAATTTCAATTTCCTTGATATTAATCGCGAGGTTAGGAATTTCTGGCCGATGCTAAGCGACTTTTTATTTCTTCCGTGACCTCGTCTTTACTCGTTACATATGCTCCGAAGTATTTAAATTTGTTTACTTTCTCTATTCTCTCACTCTTAATTGTTTCTGTTTCCCTCATCCTGTGTGTTTCAGTTTGTTATGTATTTTGTTTACTCTACGTTCACCTGTAGATCTATCTTATCGCAAGCTTCTACAAAGACATCAGTGTTACTTTCTAGTTAAGTTTACCAGCCGTCTGGTTTTTACCGGACATGTCTGGCTTTTTAACCTTTCTAGTAATGTCAGACCGGCATTTGATTTTTTCTTGAAAAAGTCCGGCCTCTTAAAAATAAAATGAACATAACTTTACTACCCTGTCCATGTTATTTATAGTAAGCTCGATAATCAGGAGTGGTAATTTGTCGCTATTTGATAACTGCTAGGATGCATGGCTGATACTACTGTCGATATATTGCACTCGATTATTTTTGTTTCGGTTCGAGGAAGATATAGTTGCGGTGTTTTCAGTTTTAGTTTAGACCCCTTTTATGCACGCGTTTCTCTCCCGCGACATGAAGGCAGCACAAACAGCGTGTTCTGTAAAACAATGGAAGCAAATAGGTGCTTTTATACATTCTGAAAAACAGCTCGTCGTGTTCTAGAGAACGCGAGGCGCCTGTTTATGTGAACACAAGCTTGTATTCTTCAACCGATGTACTGCCAGGTGTTTCACAGTCCAACTGTTCAGAGTTGCACACAAAAAACGCACTGGCAACATTACCCACCTACTCCAGCGACTCTGAGTATGTGCAGAAAAAAGTAAAAAACAAAACGCGTTTTTAGTCTGCCTTCTTGCTACACGCAACTAAAGTGTCTTGCTACATCCATGAAAATGGTCTTATGCTTTTGTAACGTGCAGTGAATCTGAATTTGTTAGAACCAGAAATAATCTCACTGAATCGTCCAAGACATTTCTTTGCAGCCACGGAAGAGCAATACCGCTAGTAAAGAAAGGAAATATGACAAATTTGTATTTTATATAAATGTAGTCTGATATTATTGATCAGGGTGTCTACTGAATGTGAAGTTTCAAATTCCAGGTTCCCCCATCCCAGGTTTTCTAGGTCTGTTTCTCTCTTTTTTCCAGGTCAATAATTTATAACATTTTCTTTTTGCAAATACAAAAAACATGTTTATTTTATTAATTAAAAGAAGCATATACCAAACGAATATTTTTTTTTCAGTCATTATAGAAAATGAAAAAAAAATATATATATATATATATATTTATGCACTAAATAAAATGTACATTTTCGAGAGATTTCAAACAAGAAAATAAAGCAAATTATTCCCTACCAGAAGAGAGAGGAGAAAATTATGCAGTAACAAAAACAAATAGTACAACCTAAATATATGATTGATATTTTTCAATAAAGTTTCAACGAAATCAGTTCAGATCTATCAATCAGATCCAAAATTTTAGTGAAACTAACCGTGAAGACAAATGAAGGAGAAAAAGGGATAATACTTCTCACACTTTTTCAAGTAGAGAGGAAGAGATCGAAGTTCACGTATTCACAAAGTACAAGTTTGAAGAGAGAGTGGCGACAGGTAGCGGACAAAGCATCAAAACTGGGAAACAACTGACTGCTGTAGCGCGTAGATATCCGGAACTTGAAATAATAACAACTGTATAGCGTGTAAGTACAAGGTGGGACCGTGGATGGAAATGTGTTGAAAATGCAGAGGAAAAGGAGAGCTTTGAGTTATTGAAGGTTAAGGCCAGGTTTTATTTTCGCGCTCAAACCATGAATAGAGGCATTCTCCCACAGACGGCGCGTTGAGGTGCTGGTCGTAGGGGGTAAAACATGGATTATGGCAACCAGGAAAAATAAATCAAAATTGGTATTGTGGGACTCGGTGTGCAAGGAAACTGGGGCATCCGGTTTGTTGATAGTACAGAAGTGACGATGGTTATTAATTCGAATGATAAGAGCACAACTTGTTTCCCCCACACAAAAGGCATCACAGAACTTGCAGGTTAGGATGTATATTACATTAGGTGTGTGGCATGTACCCTTGGGATTGAGGGTATACCGACCATTAGCAGTATTGATAGTGATTGTGGGAGAAGTGATGAAAATGGACCAGACCTTACATCTGGGTCTCTGGCATGTCTATGCGCCGGTTTGGTGTGGTGGCAAGGAGGGATTCGTACGGACCAAGATGTTTCTAAGATTAGGTGGATGTTGAAAAACTAATCTAGGTTTGGTGGAGAATATTGATCTTGTGTCTGGGTCAGATTGGAGAATGTGGAAATTAGAGTGTAGGATTTGTTTGACCTTGGTTAGTTTAGGATGGAACTGGGTGATTAAAGCCGGTGGGTTGGATTTTTGAGTGGGTTGAGTGTGTGAGAATGCACGGCGGATCTGTCTGGTTACAAGGTTAGAAGGGTAGCCTCGGTTGACTAGAGCCGCCTGGAGGCGTTGGTTGTAAGTTTCAGCAGCAGAGATGGTGGAATTCAGGCGTTGACCTCTGAGGGCAAGGGAGAAAGGAATCGCTTTCTTGGTGTGGTAAGGATGGGAACTTGAGGAGTGTAAATACTGCATACGTTGGTGGGTTTTATATGAACGGAAGTGGTCAGAGTGTTGTTTTCTAAGGTGATGTCCACGTCAAGGAATGTCACTCTTTTGTCGGAAATGAACCAGGTGAGTTGGACAACACGGAATTGGTTCAGTTGTTCTAGGAATGTCTTGAGACTGGTTTCACCATGAGTCCATAGAATCATTATATCGTCCAAGTATCTTTCCCAGAGTAGAGGGGTCAAAGGCTGAGTTTGCAGGAAATCATGTTCGAGTTTGCCCATAAACAGATTAGCATAAGAAGGTGCCATTCTCGTACCCATGGTTGTGCCTCGGATCTGATGTAGTGTTTGTCGTCAAAGGTGAAGTTGTTACATGTGAGAACTAGGTTGGTCAGGTTAAGAAGGAAAGCTGTGGTTGGGCTATGAGATTTAGGTCTCTGGTTAAGGAAGAATTCCACAACTGATAGGCCACGGGCATGAGGAACGTTGGTATATAAGGAAGTAACATCTATGGTGCAAAGCAGTCTGTCAGAAGGAAAAGGCGGTAATTTACGGATGATTTCTGAGAAGTGGTAGGTGT
>JAGDQP010076939.1:0-10001 GCA_022664845.1 Lepisma saccharinum
AAACACTCGAGGAAAATATGGATTCTCGTTGACTTAAATCTCTGTATTCGTTGTTTTCAATGCTTTTGTGATTCTCAGGACTCGGTGACGGCAGACGTGTTTATTTATTTTTGTGTGCATCCCTTTTTGTACGTCCCAGAGGGTTTATCCTGGAATTGTACAGTACGGCGTGAATCAAATGTGTTAAAAACAACGTGGATGAAAAGGGAAATCCGTTTAGACAACTCTCTCTCTCTCTTTCTCATCCTCTCTCTCTGTATTTTCTCTCCCTACCTCTGTTTGTCTCACTGTTTCTCTGTCACACACATACAGAGAGAAAGAGAGAGAGAGAGAGCAGGGAGAGAGATGCGTTCAGTTTCGCATAAACAACGGCTGTACTAACACACCGAGCGGCCGGACCTCAGTTTGTAAAACGCTGGCTTAGCAATTGCTAACAGCCGTTCATCCTGACAGCTTTAGCCACGAGTTTTCCTCAATCACACCGGACAAATACCGGCGTGGTATCTTCAAGTTAGACCTTGGCCGACTTACTTCCAACGTCCTTTCTCCTAACCTACCCCAGCTTTAGCCAAAGTTGCCTAAAGATCATAAATAAACACAATTAATCCGATTGAATCTATACTCTTTATTTGGTGTGTGTGTGATCAAGTATCTTTTGTATGAGAATGGACGCATGTCTTTGTTTTTCAAGTCTTGATATGGATAAAAAAAAAAAGAACTCACCTCTCGACATATAAACTACATGAATCTGCTTTACACGTATTTTGACTATAGCCATCGAATGATACACTCTACATGAAAATTACGTGCTTTGTCCATTTTATTGATAATACAGGTGAGCGTTTTAAAAGTTCAGAATTAGCATTGCCTTTACCTGAACATCAAATAAAGATTTGTTTGTAGTAAACATGTTATCTTCGTGTAAGTTAGCTTGTTAAAAAGGCCTTTCAAAAGTCTAACTGATGGTCCTCTTATCTCAATCTCGTCAAGAATGGACAAAGCACGTTATTTTTCTACGGTCACGTATTTTAACAGGTTTGAGAATCCTTGGAACGAACAGGTTTCAGAAAGTCAAAATTAAACAGCAGAATTACAATGATAATGTGTAAATTTTAATTCTAATCTCTAATCCAAGGAAATTGTTAACTAATAATTTTACTTACATTTCTAAAATCAACCACCTGAGTAATAAGAGTCCCGTCGGATCGTTGAAACTCCAACGTGACAACATCATCAGTAACATTGGCAGTAATTGCCTCCTGCAGGATGTCACCACCCTACAAAATAAGAGAAAAATAATTGGTAGGGTAAAATATAACTTTAAGATATCATATAATAAGTGTATACGAGAATTTAACACAAATTAGTGTCACTACTTCCTCTAAATGTTTCTTAAATATGTATTTTTAGGCATAAATATAATCCGCAGGCCTCTATCCCTCAGATCATGAACATTGCCCTCAGATCACAAGTAATTGACTATGCACGGTAGCTGTAATTTTACTGCGCATATGTAAAATAAATAAGAATGAGAAGCTATGGTAATACAGTAACTCGTGATCATGCGTCCACTGCCATCCTCAAAATAGTGCCTCCTCCTTCACATTTTTTTTTATTTGTAGCAATAAAAAGTATGAAATTAAGGGGCAAAATACTCCAAGTCTATCCAAAGCACTGTCCATTATTTTGTATGCACTTCCGCCATCTTTGAACCCATTGCTGAAATACATTTTGGAAAAAAAACATATGGCTGTCTTTTCACCCACAGTTTCACAACCGGTTTGACGTGTTTTACCTCATTGAAATGTTCTCCACGGAGGATAATTATCAAAGTGGTAAACAAGTAAAAGTCCGAAGGAGCCAAATGAGGATAGTAGAGAGGACTGGGGCATCAGAGTCCGCCCCACTTTGGCAATAGTCTGTGCAGCCTCCATTGAAGTGTGGAGACGTGCATTATCATGGTGTAACACAACACTATCAAGTGGAATGTCACGTCTCTTCTTCCTAATTATTTTCTTTATATTATTCATCAATGTTTCCATAGGACTATGGCCTCAATGAACTGTATCACACAAGTCCTAAACAGTTATATGTCGACCTACTTTAATGAGGTCATTCACTCTTTGTCCGTTCACACCTGTGGATCGCCTACTCCCTTCTTTGTCAGCAATTGAACTTTCCCGCTCTCCAAAGCTCTTCATCCATCCTCGGACATTACCGGTGTCAACTGTGGCATCTTCGTACACCTCCAGGAGTTTTCTGTGGATCTCTACAGCCTGACATCCCCTTTTTCAAGGAACACGATCCCTGCCCTGTGTTTTCCTCTGTCATTTATGCTGAATACATAGGAATTCTAAAGTAAAATATTATCTATATTAGTAACATATCATAATATATGCCATCACAATGTTATTAAAATCAGATAAAAATTACAGAAGTTACGAAGGAGGAGGCATTCCCTTAATAGTTCATAAAGCAAATAAATTTAGACCCGGGATCTACTGTAGTAATAATATTCTGAAGTAGAATGGAATGTATTAAAATCACCGTTAGGAGACGAGTAATGGTACAATAACTGTTCTACTATACACGGTGGACAATTTATCTTGATCACCCTCTAATGGAGAAACCGAAAGAGGGAAAGAAGCGAAACTGCATGAAGCAACGACATGAAGGGGGACATCTTCTCATGTATTAGGCAACAACACCCAATGAACAGTATTGCCAACTCAAAAATTATATATATATTTAATGGAATGGTCTAGATTTGATTTCATAATTGGAATGAGCAACGAAAACAAAGGCGAAAGAGATGGCACTCGTAGTTCAGGGTTGCCAAATTTTCGAGAAATAACGTTAAAAAAAGTGTAAAATTGAATGTCTTTTTGCACACACTGTGAGTGGCATACAAATTCTCTGAGCACATGAAATGAAACACTGGTCAGTACTCTTTAAAATGGCTCGAAGTTTAGAAGGGTGAGGTAAACAGTGTTGCCACAACACAAGAGAAAAAAATGAGTTTGGAAATGGTGTAAATAGCTCAGAAAAAATCACTATTACATTATGATTTACGAGTTAATCATATGACAATTTGCGTAGAGAAGAAAACACCCGGAGACTTACTTCTACGTATCAACCTGCCAGTCGCTTAATGAAACTAACGAAAATCTTTTAAAACTACTCAGGATAGGCGTGACCAAGATTCAACCTTGAACCAGGTCTGAACAGAAGACAGCATTTCTCGCCTCTAGCATTGATTTTTGAACCATTTATCTTTATCGTATGCTTTGATTATATCATAAGATTGTTCCGATGGCAAGAATCCTAATTGAAATAACTTACATTTAGAGCACGGAACTTAACTTTCTCATCGTACTTGTACTGCCATCTTGCGAGTATCATGGGAGTAAGAAAAAAAGGTTACACGGCAGAGGTTTAAAATATAAAATAATGAAGACAAATGAATTGATTGCAGCGTAACATTTTGTAGATTAGTTCTGCCATCATTCTTTTATACTTCAAAACTGATACTCGTCACTAGGATTCTATATATTTCGATAAAGAAAGAAATAAACTCACGAAGTGAGCTGCGCTTAACGGCCATCTTGCGTTTAGATAAATAACGTAAGAAAATAACCTTCGTAAGCTGACGCTGGTTAAATTTGAAACCCGCGTTAACGGTAACTTGCGTTTACATTACTAAATTGATTTCGGTTAATGTTAACCATGGTAAGACGTTAGAAATGTAAATAAACAAGGCATTAGAGCAAACTGGTTATTATTACTTGCATTACTATTTCAAAAAGACATCGATACTAACAATTTTGTAAAGTTTATAGAAGTTCCAGTTTCTTTTCTTTACATCTACTTTAGTTTATTGCCAATAGATGGTGGACTAACTGCTATGTCACTTGGTTTACACAGCAAAGTGCAAAAAACATAGGGATGCGCTTATTAGCCAAAAATGAAAACTGGAAAACGTTATTATAACAACAAATATAGTGATTCTGGACATTCTTTGCACTTCTTACGGGTAATAAGGTAAAGAAATGGTACTCTCTGCATAAAGGTAGAATACTTAGGAGTAAAAATTACAACTTCTCCCCACTTACGATGAGCATCAATTCGTGTACTTACAGACAAATATGGAACATTCAAACACGATCCTAGTTATAAGTTCAAGTTGTAGAGCGAAAAAGCTAAATAAGGGTGTTTGATTAATGCGTACAAAAATTTACCTGAGATCGAACTAAGAAAAAGTTGAAAAAAAAAGACGGGTGTCGAATATTCAGTACTTTCGGAGCTATAGGCTGCGTGGGAAAATGAACTTCAGAGCTGATTATTTCGAATAAGAAAAATCGGAGAGTAGGCGGTTCAGAAAATATTAGAGGAAGCCACACCCGGGCTATCCAAAAATGTATATATTAAATCCTACAAACAGGGCGCAAGGGATTCCCAAAAATTATTCCAAGTAAAGTAGGGTCAGAAACTGCATAAATGAGACGACTTCTAGACAGGTAACAATAATTCGTTTAGTGCATTTCCATATTTTAAGTAGATTCTGTATGCGGAGTGATTTTTTAAAAAACGTGCAGGATTACATAACTGTCAGGAGTATGAGTAACAATAATTCAATGAACAGTTGGATTATTTGTCCCAAAAGAGACAGAGTGTCATTTCTCAGTGGAAAGTGAATAACAGATGCAGCGTAAGGCAAAAGGTGACCTCGTTGGTTGGGTGTGCAGTGCGCGGATCACGGTGCTTCGGTGAAGAGTCCCGGCTGGGCCATTGAGCCTTGTCAACATTTAGAACTGTGCAGCTCATTGAACCGAAAATCGTCCATATTATTATTGACTAAGATGTACTAGAAATGGAAAAAATGAGGGCTGAATTCACAAAACGTAATGTATCAACCAAAACAACATGAAACTGAAAAGAGGAAGTTATATGTTATATTGAAAAGAAAAGAGGAAAACAACAATTTCTGCAAGTAAGAGATACTCTCTGAGTTTAGATATAAACGTCTTCTCAAATTTTCAGAGCTATTGTTTCATTTTAATCCATACTGTCCAAAGAAAAGGACAAAATATCAAATCCCAATCCACCATTCAGATGCATCTGTGTTCACATTCCATATTGGTTATGTCAAACCCTTGCTTCTCATGTAATGGTTGACTTATCAATAAACCAAACATAAACAAAGACACTAATGTGTACTTTTACAAGATGGCTTATTGAATCCCGTTAAAGCGATCAACCGTCAACTTTATGTTAACGTCAGTGAAACCTGCATGTTTTTATTACTCGTTGTATACTTTTATGGATCTTTCTTCGAGGTATATACACGGACAACTGCAGACAGCATTCAAAAGTGTCTTTCTTTTATTATTTTTATATTACGAGTTAGTAGTTAGCCCGGTCGGTGCCATTGAAACTACTTGTAAACTTTATTATACTTATAAAACCGCGTCTCTTTCTCCTAATGTTTTTCAAGCGTGGTAAGCAATATTGTGACCGTTTCTAGCCAAAATAGCATTTTTTTGTTTAATGTGTAATAGCATATTCAAGGAAAATTTATTACAGATTTTAATTGCAAATACCAGTGGGAGAGAGATCTTTTCAAGTATTAAAATTCCTTAACTAGCTTTATATACAAAACGTTAGAAGAAAGTTGTAGAACGTATTCAGAGTAAAAAGCTCTTACGATACATTTTTTTGAAGCCTTACGAGGAAACGTTCTAATGCCGACATAAAAATTATAATTTTCTTTATTCCATGATATTTAGAATTCCAAAGTATGCATTAATGCCAATTAATATGGAAACTCTAGAGGAATTGCTTTGAGAGTTATCTGTGGAACAAAATTCGAATTATTTCTGTAGAAAGTGAACTAAAAGTCTTGTAAAACTGGGTATTCTCATCATAACCATCAAACCAACTTCAAATTCTTCATTATACTCATGATTCAATTAGTCACATAAGAAAATAAAACTTATTAAACCTTAACGTTTAATATGTATGTACTTGGCATGGGCACTGTGTTCGTGATAATATCCATACAAACATATATGATCTATATCCGCTACTTGTTGGAGAGATGGCGGTCCTCAGCGTACGCTTCCGGGAGCAGGGAAGTGCAGGGGTAGCGACCAGGGCCTTTGTTTAGGTAACATATCGTCATTCACTTAGTGAAACTGAGAAGAAATCCTGGAAAACTTTTGCCAATATGACCGGCAGCAAGATTCAAACCTACGTTCCTCGGCAGTGCCGATCCTAAGTCCAAGTCAGGGCTTCTAACACGCTATTCCTCATCGAATATTCACCGTAAACTTAACAAATCTGACGATGAATATCACTCGATTGCACGCTCCTATCATTCAAAATACGAAGGACAGAAGCAGATTTACAGATTTACCCGTTCGATTCATTTAAACTTGTTTTATGCTCAGTACTCAAAGGGTAAAAACAGTCCAACTTTAATGTAATGTTGACCGAGCTTGCTAGCAGATGAAGAAACCGATTGCGCATGCCCAATGATCACGCAATTATCACGATGCGCAAGGGTATGTGCGAATGGAACGTACTTTCCGGAAACACCTCGTAATACAAGGTACCCAAAAAGGTTTTTTGCCATTTCTGACATCCCATTAATCATGCGCTCACAGTGAGGAAACGAAATGACGCACGTGCCTGCCAAGCGATCGGGAGTTAGTCCGACCATCTACCTCTAGTAATACAGGCACAGTGCTCGCACACAGCAATCATAGCTCGTCCAGTGTAAAAGAGAATTGGAGATACCGAAGCAGCTTGTTCGCGTGTGTTTGTTGTATGACTTTAAAGTGGGCCTGTCAGCTGCCGCATCAAGTCGCCACATATGCCAGGCATTGGTTCCAGAAATTCCGTTCGGGAGATGTGAGCTTTGTTGATGAACCTCGTAGTGGATGACCACATGTATTGGATGACGAGGTCCTGACAGCAGCCATCGAGGTGGACAGTAATCTAACGTTTGATAATCTTGCAGAAAGGTTCCATGTTTCCGCTGAAACAGTCAGACTGCACCTGCATGGGATAGGGAAGTCATACAGGTTAAACAAGTGGGTACTCCACACATTGTTGGCAGTCAACAATTAACAACGAGTGACAGTCTGTTTGTCCTTGCTCACTCGGCACCTGAACACACCCATATTTGATCGCTTGCTCATTGGTGACGAAAAGTGGGTCACCTATGACATTCCCAAGCGTACCAGGCATTTGTTGTCGCCACGTGACCCTGTTCCTCATACCTCAAGACTATCCCTGCACCCACGAAAGATTATGCTCTCTGCATGTTGGACTTGTCGCCAAGTGTGCATACGAGCTCCTTCCACCTGGTCAGACCATCCCTGCTGACCACTACCCAATCGCAAGGGTGTGCTGGTCCTAGGCGACACTGCCAAGCCACATGTGGTAAAGAGGACCCGGGAGACCCTTCAACAAGTTGGCTGGGAAACACTGTGCCATGTACCATATTCACCGGACCTTTCGCCAACAGATAACCACATGTTTCATTTCCTCAACAACCACCTCCGTGTGAGATCCTTCGTCAATCAAGGAGATCTGCGGAACGCACTGACGGACTTCTTTGCCTCGAAGATCGCCGACTTTTATCACCAGGGATTGAATTGAATTTTTATTCTAAGATGGCTCAGGTCGTATGGATGATGGGATGAATTGGTGGAATGAAGAAAGTGGGAGGAAACGGGAGCACCCCGAGAAAACCCACGCACACGGTGTTTGTCCACCGCAAAGCCCACATGGCATGAGCAGGAATCGATCCAACGATCCCTAGCACCAGAGGTGAGCGCTCTACCAACTGAGCCACCGTGGCCCCTTTTATCACCAGGGTATTGTGCAGCTGCAGGAACGTTGACAATAGGTGTTAGATGCTGATGGATATTACTTCGAAACCTAAAGGTACGTACCGTCTACTGTATTACTCTTTGTTTATCACTGCTCTCGAACGGCAAAAACTTTGTTGGTTACCTTGTATTTCAGATCTGAAATTGAAGAAAATGTTCAACGGTATTTTGGAACCTTCTTACTGTATACGAAAGGCGCAGTGCCAAAAAGGGTTATATCCAAATTTTATCAAAACTGAGATTTCAGGAAACTGTGAATTGAGAGCTATTTTTCTCAGTAATTTAAACACGGTAAAAGTGGTTATATCGCTGGAAAATCTGTACCTAGATATAGGTGACTACGCCAAAATGGGTTATATCCACACGCGTAGTAATTCCAAAGGGAGTTATATCCAAGAAGGCTTGATGTTCTTCTTCACAATTGAACCATACTAATATTTGTTTTTTAATAAATAAAGAAATATGGTATTTTATAAGAATATCATTAAAATATTGTTCAATGCACCGATATTTTTAAGTAGGAGTATAAAATCGTATTAGATGTGATGTACATTCACAATAATAAAAGCGCTATAGTTCTGGATTTTGCGAAAATTAGGAAAATAACACGAAGTGAAATAGAGAAGCCGTCTGGCAACACTTTTAGTTAATAACACCAAAACGCTAGGTAAAATTTGTTATACTAGAGAAACATCTCCAAGAACCTACATAGTAGTTATTCTAGTTCAATGATTTATTTTCTTTAAAATATATTTATTTTCGAGCTTGGAATACGGTCTAAGAATAAGATTTTAAAAATTTAGACTATTTATGTACAAAGGAGTCTTAGGAGTCATTAAAAGTAACTCGACAGCAACTATATATTTAGAATCTGAACTCCAGAATTTAGGAATCAGAAGAAGGTTGGCACTTTTTTTAAATTTAAATGCAAACATACACCAAGTCACTTATTCAATAAATATTTTACAAAAAGTATCTAAAAATAATTCAATTTGGACCAATTTACTTCTTCAGTTTGCCAAAGAATACAACACCACTCAGGAATAAAGAAAAAGTCCGCTATATAAAATAGAATGTCCACTTTATCTATTTCTTAATGTGTTTACCCTAATTGTACTCATAGATCAGAATATCGAGATTATTGGCCTTAATTTGTTTCTGTTTACAGATGGAAGTTTCAACAAAACTGCCACAAAGTTTCATCCCTTAGTATACAGTTTAAATTCTAATATCATATATTCTATATTGAAGCAGTGGCAATATTCAAAGTATTAGGATATAGTTTTTTTTTCTTCTTTTTATTAATTAACCACTACAATATTTCAACCCGTGGTCGTGCAAACAGAAATCGATCATACTAATCTCTCAGCCAACTTGGTCCTTTATCTTACTGTTAAAATTTTCCCAAGGAACAAAATTGTAATTTCTGTATGAGTAATTTTTTCCGTCATCCTGTTACAATGACCAGCACAATGACCCAGAGTGTGAGGTATGTGGAAGCTTGATATACGTCATTTACAGCGTTAATATTTATGTAATTTTTACCAGAAGTGGTTCTATAGATCTTAGTTGGATTCTTTAGTCTAAGTTACATTCCACCAGTGGTTCTCAACAGATATACCTGGACAACTGACCACAGGTGCCGCGAATCGAAAAGGATCAATCGAGTCTACTGATCTGACGTAGCACACGGTCAAGAATTCCTCGCGTGGCCAATTTTTTCTAGTATGGAAATTGAAGGCGTTCTGGTGACTAGTAGGACAACCTAGCGGAGAATGACTTAACTATTTCACTCTTTGGGGGCTTCTACTTCCAAAGCTTTTGCTCTCCGGGGTGCCACGAAAAGATAAAGATTGGGAACCGTTGCTAAACACTACACCCCTTTCTAACATATTATCAAGACTAAGAACCCACAAAGTCTACAACTAAGATCATTATAGTTCTCAGTCCGTGGTTCTCAAACTTCTTTGAAACCGCGGACCACTAAATGGACGCGTTGTATACACGTGGACTACCAAGATAAGATAAAATGACTTTATGGGCGGTAACAGCACTATGGCTTACGCCCGTCACTATGTGGACTACCAAATAAATAATTTACAA
>JAGDQP010076940.1:0-10001 GCA_022664845.1 Lepisma saccharinum
AAAATTAACTTGTTGCTCGGGGCACTAAGGATTTTTTCCTAGCAAAATCAATTATCGTAGCAGGTTTATTTTTTCTGTTTTGATCATCGAAGAAAAAGACAAATGTTTTGGGGGTAGTACATTTTTCTGTTCGAAGCGAGGTAAAGGGGTGAGGATTTTAATTACGTAGTACGTTTTTGTGTAGCAAAAACAGTTAGCGACCTGTCAATCCCTGTAGTAGAAATCATAAAAGACAACTAGAGTTTAGTTCAAGGGGGCGTGTCTCAATTTATTTTTAATTACGTAGTACGAATCTTGTGTTCCTAGCGAGGTAAAGGGGTAATATTAATTATAGGTCTAAAACTGCCGGCGGCAATCCGGTATGCAGGAGTGCCAAGATACTCCTCTCATAGTTTGGTTGGACCGCGAAAAAAATTCTTTTGCAAACAAAAGTCCTCTAGCCTTCTAGTACTGTTGAAAAATGATCTTTTTCTCTGTGGGAACACATCTTAATCAATACAAGCACACTGCCAAATGGATCGCAGGTTCGAGTCTTGAACCTGACTTCAATCCACTCCGAGACAATCCCAGTATTCAAAGCATGGCAACAATTACCGTAAACCAGACTTACATTCTACAAGATCTAAGTTTAATCTCAAGAATTTCTCGTATGCGTTAGGATCTTAGCATGTCGTTAGCAATTGAATATGCTTTCTTATATTATTTCGTTTAAAATATCTTCTGATCTCTATTATATTTTCGCGTTTTTCCTTCTCAATAACAGAAACAATAGAATCCAATATTTTAATTCAAAAATATTTTTAACTCTACCGATACACCTTTAGTCATCTGTTACGCTATGATTACAGCTAATTCACTAACTAATTTCGTTCAATTCGTCACGGTTGGGTAAAATTGTGCGTCACGGTCCAGTAATAGGGTTGCTATACGTTTTTGTAGACCCATGTTAAATGTCCTATGACGCTATAGAAAAGATCGATCACTCTACTCCCCCCCCTCCTCACACCCTCTGTGTCACCTGTCCGTGCACCCCTTCTCATCCTCTATGCAGATGGTACCATTTCATTTGTATTTACACAATTTTAAAGAAGAAATAAAACGGAACACACAATTTTTTTTATTTTGTCAGAAATGCGTAAGTTAGCTAAACAATCCAATAAATGAAAGAAAAAAAACCTAAGACATCGTTTTCATCAGTTTCTTGTTCTGTTCTTTTAAACATTTTAGACACATCTTTTAACTGGCACGATTTCCATTACTTCGTTCAGTTAGGAAGTCGTCTGTTCGATGACCAGACACAGTCGTTGAATCCGTATATATTAATGGAAAAGCAAATGTAAAAATTAATGAAAAATAAAAATGCAATAATTTGCTTCTGATATTCCAAGTAGATACTTGTCAGATGTCAGATATTCTAATGAAAAAGTTAAGGGTGAATTATTTACACTATATTTGAAATAATATGTCCTGAACTCTATTAAAGTGGTCCTTTTGGGCTGTTTCTGCGAGATACAGATTTAAATCCCCTCCTATTTTGTGTGACAAAGTATCAGTGTTATGCTAATATGTTATAGTACTGTAGGTACATAGATAACCTCGAAGAAACATATGACAGTTTTCCTATGAATGTGTATCCTTACGATATATGAAATCCCCAGGATTCATCAAATAAACCTACTAGTTTACTACTATCCTGCTGGTCAGTTTGAGTAGAGTATTTTATTTCTTAAATTCTACGTAGAAAGAAAATCGGGTTAATTTTATTTCCCGAGGTTGTCTCTTTTTGGAGTGGCTTTATTTTCTACGTTAAGCTTTCCGGTGTAATGTTGTATAAAGATCTATTTATAATACATTCATTTTAAGCCATAGTCAATTTGTAGATTTACTTCTATACCGGCAGAATTAAAGTATTTTTCTTCTTGTTGAGATGATGTATATAAGTAATGAGAGTGTGAAAAAAGCATTCCTTGCCAATTTTACATAACAAAGAAGGTACAAATCAGAAGCAGGTGCATAATTTTGAATCAGCATAGTAATGCTTAAGACCGTTTCTTTCCATTAAAGTTACACTAGTTATAAATATTTCATAATTTGTTGATGTTTTTCGCCTTTTTATTCTGGAATTTCGAGTAAGTGCTATTTTAATTTGAGTTCCCTTGAAGTTTCATGGGAAAACTATAAAGATTTGCTGGTAAATTATTCCTTTAATGTGCGGGGTATTTCATGCTTTTATTATGAGGGAAAGTAACTGAAGCAATGTGCACAGGTAAAAAAGTTAGTTTTTTTTTTAACGTATGATATTACGAGTAAATGGTGGGTAAACGAAAAACTTAGATTATTTATGCGTGTGTACAGACTTCTTTGGCATTCTCGGAGATTCATGGACAACCCTGCAGGTAGGACGAAGGCATTGTTTAGTTGCTTCCTTTCTTGGTGCTTTATCGGCATTTCCTCTGCGGAAGTGGTCGTTAGTGTCCGCTTGCTTGTTGCTCTAATGCGGCCTCGCCTTTTAAATTTTAACGTGTCGTCAGTGTGTCATATTTTGTTGAGAGTGTCATCCGAGTAAATTTGTGCTCTGTGAAAAAACTTGAATTCAAAAGACTGATCAGGAATATAAAACATAATTATTTTTGAAGGGAAATAATAAATGTGTTCCTAAGAAGCAAGTGTGATTGCCAAATGGTGGGCAGTTCTTTGAGTTCGCACTTTTGTAAAGTGTTCTTCGTTTAACGTGAAACCGTGACATATCGAGAAAAATATCGGTTGATGAGCATGGCTCATCGGAAAATGTGGGCGTCAGTTATAAGGAAGAAAAAGCCCGGATATTACTGTAAGTTACTACTAGTTTTTTGTTATCGAGCCAATGTAGAAGAAGTTTTTCAGGTGAAAATCTCTCTAGTTTTCGACATCCATACCTTAATTAAAATTGTTCATAAGTGCTTTCCTAATTATTTGGTGGTCTCTTGTTCCTAAAAATCTCCATAAATAATGCGATAGGGTAATCGAAAATACAAAGAAGTTTTCAAAATGGCTAGTAATAAAAAGTTTTGGAGGACCGTTGTGAAGATATATTTTGCAGCAGACCAAAATCGGAAGTGATCTTCGGATGCCGCAGACGAGAAAGAGTTTTAAGGGGGTTGAGTTATGCAACCCGCCATGCATATAGAATTTTCGTCGCAGTTAGAGCCATAAACAGGTCCATAAGTACAATATATTATCAGCGTCGACTCTAGGGCTCATTAAGCTCCCTTTATATCTATTTTAATTTTCATAATGTTTAAAACAAGCCCTATGTTATATATTTATTTATATTAAGTGTCAGCGTTTGTCTGTGGTGCAGTATGCCGTTTTAGTTCTCAGCTTCTTCGTATTTTATATAAATCACTTAACCTAGGACTCACAACGTTACAACGTGAATGCGCATCGAGTTCCACCCACGAGCACACAAGCGCCCAGTGATTTCTCTCTATTCCATAAATTGTTCTGATTGATTTGTATCTTCTCATATTCAGAAGCAGGCATTGTTTGGCTGTGCTTGGATTTGACTCTCACGGATCTCTTCTATCTTGACTAGCGGTGTTCGAAAGTCCGAAGTAAATTGCAGAATTAAGATTTTTATCGATTCGGACTTTCGAAATTCCGACGTTCCCAAGTTCCGACATTCCGGAATTCTAACTTTCGATCCAACATTCCGGAATCGCGAAAGTGGTATTTCGGTTCTGGAATCCTGATTTCTATTCCGGAATTTCGAACGCCCCTAATCTTTACCCACGCAGATAGCTTATGGTTGTGGGACTGTTTAATTAAGCTTCCCATTCTCTTCACGATAGGTTGTATCGCTCACTACCTGCAAATGTTTAGGTTGAGAACTCCACATAAGGATAAAATTGTAACTTTTACTTTTGTCCAGTCAGTTTATAGATGTAATCTATTGCATTGAAAAAAGATAGCACACAAAAGTCTCTAACATCTGATCCATTCTCCAGTACTTTCTTTGATATACATCTCTTTCCTTCCTTGTCTTCATAATTCTTCTATAAAGAAGCTGCCAAATGTGCTTTCAGGATGTGCGAGAAATGCATTTATCTTGATAACTTTATCCAGGACCGTTTATAGGTAAGAATCGAGATTGATCAAGATCAAGAATCGGGATTAGAGAAATACTCAATAAGAATACGATAGACAGTATTGAGTTACCTAAAATAGCACCTTGGGCCAGAATACAACGATGCTAAATCATCTGAACATAACCCGAGGCAACTACGTAACAAATTCGCATTTTTTTCTTGTGTCAATGTCAGAAAAGCACAGTTGACCGGTTAAAATTTCACGTCAGGCCTCTCTGTTCACAGTTAACTAGTCTTGCTAATAGAACTAGTGAAAGTGTATGGCCATCTAAGGCAGGGGTTAGGTGACAAGAATCTAATTTGTATACATAAAATGAATAATCCACTGCAATGGCCTTTATAAACTCAATTCGACAAGAAAATTATTCCACCACGATAAAGGGTGTTCACTTCAGTATTATCGCTGTATATAGTTTGTAGACTACCTTTTTTTTCTGCGAGTGGACCTAGCATATTGTCGGCTGATAAGTGAAACACATTAAGTAGAAAAAAATATGCAATTTTAACTTAATGTTTTTTAGACTAAAGGTGTATCATCTTTCGATTAGCGAAGAACAGTAGCATTGATCATCATCAAATGTGTGATTATTAATATTAACAATTTGGGAAATATATGGAGTCACGTATATTTTCATTTTTTGATCGTCATTAGTTGTTACAGAAATATATAAACATCATGAAAATAATCTTGTATACTTGATAGATAAATGGTGTAAATAAAAGTATAATCGTGCCATTTATTTTTTCAGTATTGTTTTTAAGTTGCAAAATTACATCATTTTCCTTCGTTTACTCAAAACTACGTTTTGACTTAATGTATTTCGCTTGTAAGCCAACGATATAGCCTGTTATGCCAACTACGGTGCTTCTTTTCGCGGATCTTTCCCAAACACTCATTTTTTGGATTCAATGGTCCATACACTCGCTTCAAGCTCTTTTGTGACCTTGCCTTTCTCTCTTATCTTACTCTTATCAATAATAACTTTACTCGTATTTTCTTAAGTGAAGAGCCCAATCTTCCTGAACAGCTGTTGCGATCGGTGATCAGTAATACCATACGGTAATAGGTAATACGACGCACTATTTACACAGTGCAGTTCTCCGCCACCTCCTGAGGAATCCTTCTCGGGATCTCCACATCACTGGCGCTCTCATCTGACATTTATTTTGTGTTAGGAGTCAATACTAGAAACTCGATTGCAGTAGAATAATAGGCGGAAATCTGAAATTTTAGAGCTAGTGAGCGATGGTAGATTGGCGTGGCACCCAAATATACCCTGCTGTACATAGATTGTGAAACACACTATTAAAATAGTCACACAAGCATCAGCTATCTGCGTGGGTCAAGATACAAGAAATAGATTCATAAACAAGTAGCATACAACAACTGCCCAGGAACGAAGAAAATGATCAAAAATGACCAAAAAATAACTTATAATTCCAAAAAATGACATATACAACCCATAAAGGCAAAAAATGCAGAAAAAAATGTCCTAAGAATTATAGCTTAAGTTTCAGTACGACATGAAACATATAAATACTAAATGTTGTACGTTTCTGATTTACCAGAGAAAAGATACAATTTCATCAAAATCCTAGCCCTACTGATGATATAATGTACTTATGGACCTGCTAATGGCGCTAACTACGACGAAAACTAAAAAAAAAAACTATATATAAGGCGGGTTGCATACTGAAAACCCTTAAAATTGTTTCCCCCCTCTGTAGTACTGTAAGATCTCTTCCGATTTTGGTTTGCTGCAAATAGATCTTCACAACGACCGTCCATAACTTTTTATCACTAGCCATTTTGTAAATTTGAACTTTTTTTTTTAATTTTCGCCCAATGTATTTGGACTTAATTTTTAAAAAATCCTGTAAAATGTGTGATAAAATCTTTTACGTAATATTTTTTCGATACGTCCTAATGCTAAAGAAAGTATAGAACAATCATCGAGGAAATGCAACTTGTTACAAGACATGTTTGCTAATTGAGATCAAATGTAAAAGTAGTTCTAACTAAATCTAAGATTAATCTTTCTAACATCAGTTCAACTTTTCTTTTCAGTTTTCCCATTGCAGTCTTATTCGTTGCAAAGTCATCCGAAGCGAGCCACGTTTTCACCCACCTCAAGTTTCTCTGTTTGTTAATTCTTGTGATATTTGTCGCCTAGTATAATTTGTATAGTTAACTCCATAAGGTACTCATTTGGTGAGTTTAGACTTGTATATATTTTTTAATCAATTTCTTTGATTGATGAAAGCTAATGGCGTCGCAAGTAGGTTACTAACACTTTACAAAGCATGTTTTCACGAATTTTACCTTTGCGGCCGTTTACGTTGATTTCATGTTAGTTTTAATGTTCTACTTGCATCGACATTGAAATCGTATCAGTTTAGTGATAACGTGTGATTTATGGAGATTTTTAAATGTATGTGGAATATTAGGACCGTTTACCTCAATTGTTTTCCTTTCTAATTTTCCTGGTAATTCAATAGGCAAGTAAGAACTAATTCTTATACGGTTTCATAATCTTGCTTCTTCACACGTATACTTATAAACGCTGTAAAGTGTAGGCCCTAATTCCAGAATAAATTTACTTGATCCCTCAAATTTATCGATATGTTTTGGAAGGCCGGGAGTTAAGAATTATATCCGTTTGCCGCTTAGTTATTTTTTGTTATTTTTTTTTATTTTATTTATTTTTTTATTTTTTACATAACAAGGAGACTTACGAAAATGTAACTCACCGATTTTAATGAAACTTTGCATATTTGTAGAACATCGAAAAATAATCGACACGTATTTTTTTTATTTCGGCAATGGTGCGGGTTTAAGGGTAGAAACCACCCTGTGAACGTTAGAGGTGGTCTCCAAGCATAGGCAGAAAACAATCATTTAATGTAGAAGAAACAATACTACCGGGGGAATTTAGGAGAGCCGATTCAGAATCGGACGTCAAAAGTACGAAATTCAAAATGGCGGATCCAATATGGTGATTAAAATTACAAAAAGTCGTCTGGTTTTGAAATGCTCTGCAGCTAGCCAAGAACAGTTATAGTTGGCAGGGTTGTGAGAAGGTGGCAAACCGATTTGAAATCCTTTCTGTACTGACGTTAATGGGATGCTTGATTAAAGTGAGTCTCGTCACCTCTCACTATTCGGGGTGCTTATTTATAGTGAGTCCCCTCGCCTTTCACTATGGCAGAATTTCATAGATCCTCAATGGTTATAATTTATTAATTTATAGCGAAAACGTTTTACAGTAATGATATTCCGTAAAAAAGTGTGTGATGCATAAACATTATTTACACCACGCACATCTTATTACGGCAATAACCGTGCACAAATCGCAAAATGCTGCACAATCGTTGAAACAAAATGTTACGGGATTTTCAAACTCAGGTGGTTTTTCTTCCAAATAGCCGCTTTTGTACCATGCATACCTAATAAGATTTGCAAATCTGGGCGACGGAAACTGATTATGAATCAGTGAGTGGATCTTAATTATCATTGTCTTTGTCTTTCATTACAATCATCAACCAATCGCTGGTTAGACTTAATCGGTCCTTATATAATCGAGTCGAAATTTTGATCCTACTTTCAGCATCACTATTCCATTCAACAATCCATTTTTACGCTAAAGAAAGTGAAGACGAAAATTTCGGGCATCATCGTTAAAGTATAAATGAATTGTATTATCAGAATTAAACCTACTTTCCCAATTTAGCGCCTATTGCGTTATTCAAGATTTAACACGGGACTCAAATATACTATAAATCACTATAAATAAGCACCCCGATTAGTGAGAGGCGAGGGGACTCACTATAAATAATCACCCCGAATAGTAAGAGGTAACGAGACTTACTTTAATCAAGCATCCCGTTAACATCAGTACAGAAAGGGGGTTTCAAATCGGTCTACCACCTTCTCGCAGTAACCCCTGCCAACTATACTTGTTCTTGGCTAGCTGCGGAGCATTTCAAACCAGACCACTTTATGTAATTTTAATCACCATATTGGATCCGCTATTTTGAATATCGTACCTTTGACGTCCGATTCTGAATCATCTGTCCTACCCCCCTCCCTGGCAGTATTGTTTCCTCTACATTAAATGATTGTTTTCTGTCTGTTAGGAGACCACCTCTAACGTTCACAGGGTTGTTTCCACCCTTAAACCCGCACCATTGCCGAAATAAAAAATACGTGTCGATTATTTTTCGATGTTCTACAAGTATGCAAAGTTTCATTAGAATCGGTGAGTTACACTTCCGTAAATCTCCTTCTAAGTGAAATGTTTGTTCTGCTTTCTAATTTACGTAGTTTTAGGTTAAATGTTAAGTGATTCTTTAAGAAGCTAGCGTCACCAGTCTCTTCGCACAGCTGTTTACTTACTTTTTGGGGCACTTCACGGGATTCTTTTGATCGACTTAGTAAATATTACAAGAACGAAAGATGGAAATAAAATTGGGAAAGTTATCGTTTTTTTTTTTTTTTTTTTTTAAGTTTAGAAATCTCATCACTTCATGCTACAAGAAAGTTACTTTTAGTCTTTACTGATTAAGTACGCAATAAACGTAATAGAACTTCATTTGTCACCTTTTGTTATTGATACGAATATTGATTCCTTACCAAATAAAAGGAAACCAGAAAAATGACTTCGAAATATACGCCTGAACAATAAAAAATTCGTTGTAATATGTATAAAACTGATTTTATAAAGATTTGTTTAATTGTTTTGAAGGTTAACGTTTATTTGTGACTTGGATGCCAAGAAAATTGGTTAATGTGTTGTTATATTCATTCTTTTTAAGCTCATTCTTATAGAAAAAGGTCTTTCCAACGAAACCAGTCTCTAGATCATTTAATTACTTCACTACTTCTACTACTTAGTAACGGTGAATAAAATAAAATAAATAAATAAATAATAAAAAAATATTTCAAAAATTCAGAATTGAATAGGGATGGACACGAGCGAGTTCAAGTCGACTTTTCGTTAAACTCGACTCGTAAGAGAAATCTTCCAACTCGACTCGGTAAATATTGTCCAACTCGACTCGAAATTCACTCGAGTTTCGAGTCGAGTCGAGCTAAACCGAGCCAAATTGTACATTATTAATATCTCTATGTAGTCTTCTTGGGATGGCCAAAATATCCGGACAACCAGATGACAAATTATCCGGTATCCATTTAACCATCCACATTTTATTTGTTATCCGGATATTAGCCTACATCCGAAAATTAACCGCTATCCTTTCGGATATTACATACATGACATCCCCATTTAGTCCAGTCATTAGGTACTTTTTGGGTGCAAAAGGTTGAAGAGTTTTGAAATTTGGCAGAAGTGTACGCTTAAGAGACCTAACTAAAATGCTAAATTTGTAACCTTGGGTTGGGGGACAGTCGCTCGCGCTGCCATCTTGAAAAATGGCGGCTGAAAGGCAGATTTTAGCATAGAAATCTATAGGTTTTAAAGAACATTTTTAAAATTGAAAATTTGAGAGGATTCGCAATGTAAATTTCCTACAAAGTTACTTATATAAAAATTTTGAAAATGTCGCCATTTTTAATAAAAAATTGCGGAAAACATCTATATATGTAAAGTATGCCCAGTCTAAACCACTGAAGCTAGACAAACAAAATATATATATAATCATATTCAGCCGTTTTCTATCCACTGCTGGATGAAAGCCTCCCCCTTTTCTTTCCACATATCTCGGTCTGCTGATATCCTCATCCATGTAGCTCCTGAAAAACGCTTGATTTCAACTACCCATCTTACATTTGGACGTCGTCTCGGTCGTTTCTTTTCTCTAGGAATCCACTGTAGTACATTTGTCGTCCACCTTCCATCTGTTCGTCTAGCTATG